>CALZFC010000354.1:930000-982500 GCA_945643635.1 Allodiplogaster sudhausi
TTCTTTCTCTCTCTCTCTCTCCCTCTGACCTGACTGCCTGCTGGCCAGTCCCTCATGCAGTCCCTGAGTGCCTCGCAGCACGCTAGCAGAAGGGTTGCTTGGGGTGCCGCGGCGGCTGCTGCCGTTAGTCCCGCGCCCTCTGTCGCGGCTGGCCTCGCGAAGACGCACGCGTCATGAAGACGGTCGGCGGCCATCTCGCGGATACGACGCTCGAACGAGTCTTGCATTCTCTCTCTGAGAGAGAGAGAGAGAGAGAGAGAGACAGTGTGTGTGAGAGAGAAGGAGAGAGAGACATAGAATGAAACACAGAGAGAGAGAGAGAAAGAAAAAAGAGAGGCAGAGGCATAGAATGAAACAGAGAGAGAGAGAGAGAGAGAGAGAGAGAGAGAGAGGTAGATAGAGAAACAGACACATACAGATAGTGAGAAAGGCAGAGAAAGCGAAAATAAATTCTGGCAAGAGGTGGAGAAGAGAGAGAGAGGGAGGGAGAGAGAGAGAAAGAGAGAGAGTGAGTGAGGAGCCGGGAAATATGGCGAACTAAGAGTATCAAAGAAATGCAGAGGCCAAATGGGTAATGAGTACAAAATGAGTACAAGCGAGTTCTGTGGTTCTAATCGGCCGAAAGTATGCGCTGCTGCTGCTGCCGACCATATGCCTACTTTCTCTCCCCTTCCTTGCATTTCGCCCCCGTCTCTCCCACTCCCCAGCCCTCTCCCCTTTAAACCACAACTGGGTAGTGCGAATCGATATGGGCTGGCCGCCCTGGGTGTAGTAGGGGTGCAGAGAGTGGGTCTCTGCTGTGCCCTCTTCTCTCTCTCTTTCTCTCTCTTCCCAGGGTGTCCTGCACCCTACACCATGCCCCTGCCTAGCTCTCTGCTCGTGTCTCTTCTCTCTAGTGCTCTCTCACCTCCCCATTCCGCGGTTCTTTCCTGTCTCCTTCCACTCCCACACTCGCTGAGTAAGCCTCTATCCACGTGGATTACGCGCATTCAGCATTTACGGGCTAATATCCTCTCTCTCTCTCTGATTCTCCCTCTCTCTCTCTCGCCCTCTCTGGTTCTCTCTCCACTTTTCAAATTACAAAGTACGAGACTTTGACACGAGGCCTCCGGCAGTTGTGATTTGTTAACAGCAAAGGCATAACAATCGCACAGGACAGATAACACACATAGACCCGGCAACCTAGAAACACAAAAAAAATCTCTGCTATTCCAGAATGAGCTCAATTAGGCAGGGGTCGAAGCTAATCGTAGGGATTGATCTCAGAACGTTTGGCTTATAATTAGGATCGAATTTCTCATAATTAGGTAGCCGACGTTTTTCTCTCTCTAGACTATACAAAAGAGGAAATGAATATATTTTTTTGGGTTTTCTGGTATTTCAAAAAGGAAATTCCCAACATTTTTTTTTTCAAATTTACGAGCAAAAACCACTTTAATAATGGCGATTCCTGAGGACCATGAGATGACCACACAACAACGCTGTTAAACTGTCTATTGATGTTCGCAGCTTAGCACACTCAAACAGAAAACCATGAGCTTGAGAACTCCAAGCTGTTTTACACAATCACTGCCAAATATTTCTCTAAGTCAATTACCACAACTAGTTTCGCAAGCAAGATAAGAGTAGAGAACCGAATGAACTTTATCCCATTTTTTTCTCGATCGATCTTTACATTTTTCAAAGGCATTCGAAATAAACGCAATAAATAGTGTCAAAAACCAAAATTCTAATAAAACAATTTCAGAACGTGGAGAGAAATAACTAATGGCGAGAATCCTGGAGAAATGTCGAAGAAACAAGAGTGTAAATGAAGTTATCGATTGATTTAAGAAAATCTATTACTGTTTACTTTCTTGATTGGTTCTCGTGAGTTGGTCAATTAATTGGTGTCAATTGACGGAAGCGACCGCGGCTGCGAGGTCGTGCTCTCCATGACTGAGTCGCTCACGAATCAGCTCAGCCATCGCCGCTTGTGTTCGTCGGTCGAGCTTCTCCAACTTCTGGAATCAGTCAATTAATCAGTAACATCATTTCCATAATTAACCAGTAATAATATTACAGACTCAATCTAGCATTTCTGAATCAAGCAAAGACATTTATAATAGCATGAGTCTAACTAGCATATAAAAAATTCTGCTTTTTATTTTGTCTATTTTCCCGCTATCCTTCTCGGTTAAGAAGGAGAGCACACAGTTTGCCGACTAGTTTTTTTTCTCTGTCAGAAGGTGGTAAAAATAAATGAAGCAATTAAATAAATAACAAAATAACAGCACGAATAATAATAATAATAACTACCTTTGCAAGGTCCCTCTTGAGGTCCCAGTCGACCTTCTTGGGAGCCAGAGTGGCGATGTCGATTTGGTTCACGGCCGTCGTGTCTGCGGCAAGGCGAAGCTGCTCGGCGATCTCCTCCTCCACTGCCTGGAGGAATCGCAAGAACTAGGAATTTATTTTAATATTTTTCCTATATTTACTACAATTATGATAACACTAACTTTGCTTAAAATATACAGATACAAATTATCCACAACTAATTTTTATACAAAATTTAATTTCTTAATACTCCTTTTTGACATGAGACAGCGAGACTGTTCATTAATTTCTTTAATGAAGGACAATTCAATAAAAATAATTATATATAAAATAAAAATAAATAAAAAATAAAAATAACAACAAAATACCCTCAAGTTCGGCTTTGCAATCGGGTCCGTCTTGGCAATTGACTGATCCACTGGCTGAAAGAAAGAATTAATCTTGGAATATGAAAAGGAATCGATCATTGACTTGAAAAGAACTGAAAAATAAGGAAGCCAAATAAATTTCTGTTTAAAAGTAACGTCAAAAACATAGCTGAGCAAGGTCCGGTGCAGGACTCCAGGCCGGGGGGGGGGGGTACAAAGCCGAAAAAATGACTTTTTCAGTCAAAAATCACCTTTCTTGTGGAAAAAGTGCCGTTTTTCAAGCAAAAAATATTTCATCCTGGGGGGTTCAACGGAATTTTGAGCCGGCCGGGAGGGGTGGGGGGGGGGGGTACAACACGGCGCATGCGCCGCCCTTGTTCAGCACTGGTCAAAAAAGGGAAATTAAATTAAATCGGTTTTCCTATATGCAGAGGGGAAGTAGAGAGCGATAGGGAAAGAGAGGGAAGGATGGGAATAGAACGAGCGCGAGAAAGAGAGTGGAGAAGAGAGAGAGAGAGAGAGAGAGAGAGAGAGAGCGAGAGAGAGAGAGAGTGGAAGAGAGGGAGAGAGAGCAAGAGATAGAGAGATAACCTGATAGCTTCTAAACGCCTTGTCCTCGCTGCGCGCCTTCTTCGTCGCCTGCTCCTCCTCCTTGTAGTCCTCCTCCGCCATTGGCACTCCGTGAATTCGGCTCTTCATCTCGAGAAGTCTGCAAATCGTTTTTAGTTAGCTTCAATTCCCTGCGTCTCTCTCTCTCTCTCATTTTCTCTCTCTATCACACTGTCTTTTTATCCCTTTTCTCTTCATCCTAAAACTCTCTTTCTTCGCAGATAATAAAACACTTGCTGACGCTGTTTCATAATATAATAGGCTTCTTTGTAACAGAAAGATGACGGGAAAAACATGAAATGAATATTGAAAAAAATACAGCCTAGTGTAAAGACCACAGGGAATTTCCAATATCAGCGTGACTAGTATTTTTCCCCTCTGCTTCTTTGCCTCTCTTTTTTCTCGCTTGATCTCTCGCTTTTCCTCTTTCCCTTCCCCAACTCTCGCGATTCCTTTCTTTTGCTCGATGGCCTACTATTTCTTCTTGTTCATCCTATTCTCTCTCTCCCCTTCTCTCACTCTTCCCTTTATCTCTCTAACCTCTTCTTGCGCATCCTCGCTGCCTCCTCTGCTGCAGAAGCTCCGCTTGATGTCTGCTCCATCTCAAGTCATAACAATTGCTTAATACTAGACTGATATCATTACTGCAAGTGCATGGTGTATCATCATTATTATTATTATATATATAAGCCACAATTTCAATAATTAAAAAAAAATGCTAAAGCTAGTCTAACATTACAATGATTCTACTTCCAAATTAATTTACATTTTAATTAGCAAAAAAAAAGCCAACCTCCTCATCAGAAGAATCGCGCTCTCCATCAACAGTCATCCTTCTTAGGAAGTGTAAAAGTCTTGTTTGAGAGGATGTTGATTAAACAACAATAAATATATCATCGCCAAATAACGATACGGAATCACAGTAAATGGCTAATATTTTCACAGATTCTTTTTTTTATTAACAACAACTTTCTAAAATCAACAAATTGGCACAAGAAATGAGACGCCTATAACTTCACAGGATATGCTATCTGAGCTGAGCTCCATGTACAAGTATTAGAATATGAGATCAACTTACAAGAAGCGGCCTTGAAGGCGGCAAAACGGCTAACCATTTAGTTATAACATACAAGAATGGCACAGACAAGTTATAGTATTTGAAATTAGATTTCGAGATCAATCACATAAGCTTAGTTATTTACAGTGAAATTGGATTCCACAACTTACCGATACGTTACTGTTTTACAGGAAATATACATGAATACAGAATGTGAAATTAAATTTCACAACACATCGGTTCTTTACCTATTTACAGGAATACTGAGCGTGAAATTATATTTCACAACTCATCAATTCGTTACTTACAAGGCTCTGATGCGAAAATCTCAACAAACTATACGATCGATGGCCACTTTTCTAGTATATATTACAGTATATCCTACAGCGGACGGAAGAAAATAGCACTTTTAGTGCAACAATCACACAAGAAAACCCAGTTGAGCTCAGGTAAATTCTCTATAATTACAGTATCCTTGGGAAATATGGGGTGCTCAGGGGAACTTCATCGCCACTGTCTTCCCGGGACTCTTGAGAGGTAGTACTCGCGAGCTCGTTGTCGGGGCCGTCGACCCATCCGATTCCGTTGACTTTGACCCACCCGGTTTCTGGGCCCTCGACCCACTCGGTTTCTGGGTCTTCGACCGACCCGATTTCAGGGCCCTCGACCCACCCGGTTTCGGGGCTCTCGACTTACCCTCGTGGGGCATTCCAACCGGTGTCGGGGCCCTGGACCCACCCTCGGTGGGCATTCCATCGCTGTCGTGTGCCCCAGCCTCCGTTCCGGTTTGGCCACTCGAGGTTGTGGTCTCGGGCTGAAAAGAAGGGGAAAAATCATTATCTAAAATAAAAAATCCGATGGTGCCTACATCTGTCTCCCCAGACCCCCTGTACTCTCACTCCCTTTATCTCTCTCGCTATTCTCTCTCTCTCTCTCCTCTCTCTATCTCTTTCTCTCCTCTCTCTCTCTCTCTTTCTCTCCTCTCTCTCTCTCACCTGTAGTGCGGATGGAGTACCGGCTTCCGCACGCTCTCGCTCGAACAGATTTCTTGTCGCACGTGATCTCACACTGTGAAATTTTAATCGATATTTTCTTGAAATTTGTTATAACTTTTAGTGATCGCTACAAATAACTTTAGCCAACTCCTTACTTAATAAAATTTTTGTTGTCTAATATTAATAAATTTCAGTTCCTTAATCAGTTATGTAATAAATATAAAAAAGCAAAAAGGAGTTATATTCAAATTAAAAAAAAACCGACTGTTCTGTCACAATCGTCGCTTTCAATCCACGTGCAATTCGAATGCGTCTGTAAGGGACGACTGGCGCTACCTCGCTCTCTGTCGTCTCTTCCTCTTCTTCTCTCTCTTCAGCCAGCTCCTCCTCCCTCTCTGCTTCTCTCGCCGTCTCTTCTTCTTCTTCTTCTCTCTCCTCGGTCATCTGCTCCCTCTCTGCTTCTCTCGCCGCCTCTCTCTCCCTCTCGATCTCTTCTTCTATCTGCATCATCTCAGCTCTCCTCGCTGCCTCCACACTCTCTTCTTCATCACTGCTAAGATCGTCTCGGGGTACTGGCTTTGGAAGCAACTTTCTTCCTGGAATTGAAGGAATTAAGATCTCTTTTTAATTTTTTTTCCTTTTTATTCAAATAATTTTGAAATTTTTCAATATTTCTTTAAACAATGTAAGAAGATATATATAAATTACAAATACTTCAAGAGTAAAAAGTGATCCAACTTCTCTGTGAACTGCTCCGTAGACTTTTCTTTGAGGAAGAGCTCTTCTCTCTCACTACTTTTGAGATCGAACTTCGCTGTAAGAAAAAAAGAACAATCTTATCTCCTCTCTTTCATCAATACAAATTCAATAATGAAAAATGCTATAACATAAAAAAAATATGCATCAAAAATGTCGGGATTAACTTTTGATTAAAAAATAATTATGCAAAGGAAAGATTCCCAGCCGTGAGAAAGAGAGAGAGAGAGAGAGAAGCAGAAAGATGGAGAGAGAGAGAGAGAGAGAGAAAGAGGGAGAAAGAGAGAGAGAAAGAGAGAGAGAAAGAGGGAGAGAGAGAGAGAGAGAGGGAAGGAGAGAGGGGGAGAGAGAGAGAGAGAAAGAGAGAGAGAAAGAGAGAGAGAAAGAGAGAGAGAGAGAGAGAGAGAGAGAAATTACCGCTGAGAATGGAGCAGGAGGCTCGGGTGCGGCCTCAATGACTGGTGCCTACAAGAAAAAATAATCTGAATCTGTTGTCCTAATAATTTCCTTAAATTCCATAGCAAAATACTGGAAATATTCAGAACAATAGTCTTCCGCCACTACCACAGAATACCATTACAGTACTCTCACCAATACCATATAAATACCAATATTACAGTAATCCCCTTACCTGAGCAGGAGCAGCATCTGCGGGCGAGTTCTGGACCATCTCCATGAAGGAGTTGATGGTTGGTTCGAATCCTGCGGCGCCATCATCGTGGAAATCATTCATTTCCATCAATTCGTCCTGCTCCGTCTGAACAATAAAAACATTATAATTACTTTCGTCTTCTATAATAATAATATGCCATAAATAAAGTCCTTTATATATGAATGTATATAAGCAAAAAAATTACATTTTGACCAACTCTCAAAAATCAATTACCGTAATCGCGTCCTGAGCGGAGGAGCCGGCCGAGCCGTGGGAGATCTGCGAGAGTCGACGCTAATGAAATTGATTTTTTTCAATTCGAGAAGATCTAATGACAAAATCTACAGCATTTTACTTTCTGGTGTATTTTATTTTAAAAATATATTTAGGCGAGAAAATTAAAACGAATAAATATTACTTCTTGCCCTAGCGTTCTTCTCTTAGCGAGTGGCGGATGCTCCGTCCAGATCTTGCTCTCGACATCCTCTGCTGGCCGCTTTAAGAAGGCGCTTCGGACGCAGAAGGTCGCGCTGAGAATGAGAAAGCATGCGGTGAAAAGCCGGAGAATGTAGGGTGCGTCGCATGTTTGCCTGGTATAAAAATAAAAACCTACGCAAATTCGGATGTAGTAACAGCGCCAAGCTGAACGACGGGAAGCTCTGGCGGTGGCTTGAGCTGCTGTGTTCCATTCGTAGAGAAGCCATATGTGACATGATTCCGGGGAGTATCTGTGAGAGGAGCTTTTGTTATAATCATGTCCCCACTTGCATCAGATGAAATAAGGTATTGTCGATATGACAGACCACATCATGATTTTGGGCCTCTCCAACGGTTTCCCCCACCATTTTTCTTTAAGAACATTTTGAAAGAAACACCGTTCGTTTTGGACCTGCCTTTCTTACCCTGATCCCGTGCCCAATACCTCCTTCTCCACCCCATTCTTCTGGGTCCTTAACCGTTCGTTTTTATTCCTTGGTTTCTGTAAGAGCAACTTCTCTATTTATGCACCATTCTGGCTTCTTATCATTGACTACCGCGCAAATTAATGTTTATTTTGTTAAAGATCTTGGCCAAAAGACATCAACATTCATGTCTTATACAAGGACCACTAGTCATGCTAGCTGTGTACACCACGAGAATCCACCCAAAACCATGGTGCTCTGAATCCGACAAATGTAGGGTGCGCGCCTGGAATTAATGAGTCATACCAGATGTATAGACGACTTGAATCCTCGCGTCCGCGCCCGCTGGTAGTGGCCCCATGAGCGCGGCTGCAGCGTGGACGCGACTGATGAGCAGCTTGACTTGCTCGTCCGAATCACGCTGGTTCACGTAGCGGAAGGTCCACGACTGGAGCGAGCCGCATCTCGAGAGGAAAACAAAAAAAATTATTTCCATCTGGAGACAAAAAAAGAATTATTTCCATCTGGAGACAAAAAAGAATTATTTCCATCTGGAGACAAAAAAAGAGAAAGAATGATACATCTTATTGGATGCGGAAATTTCCAAGGCATAAAAAAAGAAGTAAGAATAGGAATCAGAACTAACTATAAAAAATATTAAAAAACAAATAAAACTCGAAGAAATTATCTCCTGAAAAACCTGAGCTCGAGAGTAACAGAGTCCGTGCCATAAGTGATGGCAAGCGAGTACATCTCCACTGTTTCGAGTCGCTTCTCTCGCTGGACGCAGACGACGAGATTAACTCCCTTCAAAATAGTAATGATAATTATCAATTAGATACACATAAATAAGAGGTCTAGTATACAAGCGCAATATGCAATGCTACTGAAATACTTATATAAAGAGCGACTATGAGGGGAAGGAAAGAAGAGAGAGAGAGAGAGAGAGAGAGAGAGAGAGAGAAAGATCAATTAAAAGGCGTTTACAAAGAAGCGCAAACGACAAACCTTGATGTACTTTTGTTGAATATCCAAGACGATTTCGCTAAAGTTCTGTAGAATGCCCTCGCCGTCCGGGTCGGCGACGTTAAACTTGCGGCAGGTTATGCCTTAAAAGAGAACTATGTAATGACAAAAAAGTAGCAAGAAAAATAAGTTGTTTTTTTGCAAACATATCAAGAAATACCTCGAAAGTGAGCTTTGCGAAAGGCCGAGCGAGGAAGCAACTTCCGCTGTGACGAAACCTCCGCAAACATGACGAGCACCATGCGGCATACAAAGTCCTCCTAAATTGGATGCTCATTTTCTATCCTAATTAGCTTACCTTCCCACCCTTTAGAAGCGCTAAGCGTCCAAATTAAAAGCGCTTTGCAAGCCGCTAATTACCGTTTTAACGCCGTATTCAAAGCTCTTCATCACCCTTTTACCGCAATAGACAGCAGCATCAAACTACGTTATAATATAAACTTCAACAACAACAAAAACAAAAGCAATAAACCCAGGAAGAACGAACCTCTGGAGATGTAGAATAATCGTCCATGTTTTGACGACCCCCGCCACAATCGAGCTTAAGCACATTAAATAATCATTATTTAATCGAACAAAACACAAAATGCATACCCGCAAACACACGGGGAATCAACCCTTGCAATAAAACGACAAAAAGCATACTTAAAAACTAAAATATTTTTCAATTTTGAAAATCTTCATAATACAAACTACGAAACCGTGGAAAATTTCACTTCCACTGTTTACTGGTTGCATTTCTACTGTGTTTAGCCGATTTCGAATTCGTACAGTTTTGATGAGGCTGTGATCGTGCGAGTGGTTTTTCAAACTAGATTTGCTATTCTTCATTTTCTTTGTTTTCCCGTGTTCTCCCTTGCATATATTTTCTGCTGAAGAAGATGTCCGCTTTCAGCTTCGAAAATGACTTCAGTCGGTGTTCCGATCAAGATTCTGCACGAGGCCGAGGGACACATCGTCACGCTGGAAACGGTCACCGGTTCGTTGCATTCCTCGTGCTTTCTAGCTAAAGATCTCGGAAAAGTCGCTGAAATAGTGCGATGTTCTCTGCCTTGCCTTTAACCTTGTTTCCAAGCGTATGCACTAGTCGACTTTTTACATCCTTTATAAAGTGGCGCGAGCTCCTGAGTAGCTCGATGCTATTGAGTTTAGCATTATTATTTTTTTACTTTGGTTTTTTTTAGGTTTCAAATTTCTGAAATCTTTCATGGATGTGCATGAGAATATTTGTCAAAGAATAGTTTGTTTTTGTAAGCATTTTAAAGCAATAAAGATATATATATATATATATATATATATATAAAAATGCACGTACGCAGGCGAAGTCTACCGCGGCAAGCTGATCGAGGCGGAGGACAACATGAACTGCCAGATGTGCGAGGTGGTCGTCACGTACCGCGACGGCCGGACGCATCAGCTCGAGAATCTCTTCGTGCGCGGCTCCAAGATCCGCTTCATGGTCCTCCCGGACATGCTCAAGAATGCGCCCATGTTCAAGAATATTGGCAGGGCTCAGAAGGTTAGAGGAGAGTCTTCTCCAAAGCATGGACTTGCGCTACGTTATCTTGAATTACTTCACTCTCTTTTTCATGCCGTGTTGGGAAGGAATTTATTTATTTCCAACCTCGTATTAATGTCACATTGGTGTTATCTTCCTGGAGCTAGTGGAGTTTCCGTTACTCCTATCTACCACCTTTGAACTTTCTATAGAGTCGTATTTCTTCTTCTGCTTCTTTGCAGGGTGCCGTCGGCATGGGTCTCGGAGACGGCGATCGCGGTCGTGGCCGCGGCGGCAGGGGCACGTCCTTCCGTGGCGGTCGTGGCCGCGGGATGCCACGTGGCGCCCCGAGGGGTGGTGGGCCGATGCGAGGATGAGAGGAGTGGAATTCAAGGCCCCCTCTTTCCAAGATCTCGTACTTTCACATCAGTTGTGTCCACCATTGTATTCTATTTATAACTTCTCCATTATTATCACTCTGTTGATTTGTTTCTTGTTCTTCTGCTTTCCATCTTCTTTCGAATAGTACACAGCACGTTCCATTGATTTACTGTCCACGCTGAACAAGAATTCACTGTGTATTAAGTTTGAATCGAAATTCTGATTCCATTTTTAATCATGCTTAAATTTATTCCTCATCTTTTAAAGAGTAAAGCCAAACGACGGGAATTATGTTGTTGTTTGAACACAGGAAAAAAACAGTTAAACGGTTTATTTCGAATGGCGAAAAGGAGAAGGTCTAAAACATCTAAAACTGGGGAGAATGACAGCGTGCTCTGTTTCTAATGATAACTGGCGAAGCATTACATCTTTAAAAAGAAGATTACATCTTTAAAGAAGATAAAAGAAAAGGAAATTTAAAAAAATAAAATCATACGACAGAGAAAACCTCAGGGAACACTACATCAGGAGATTATATTAGCACGAATATACACGGCAGACTGTCTGATGAGCATGTTTTCATAGAACTTATCAGAACTCCTTATCTTCTAGATAAGGTTCTCCTGAAAAGATTAATCTAAAACTACTGTCGACCTTAGTGAACACTTGAAGGAAATTAGCTCTGCTGTGACTGAATAACCGATTAATCAAACATAAAACTTATTAGTTACATCACCCCCAGGGTTTGGACCCAATTTCGAGTCTACTGTATATTATTGGGGATTAAATCAAGATTACTGTATATCATCTGTGATATGCTCTCCAATCTTGAGCAAGTGCACCAGTGACGGGGCCTCCAACTTCTCAAAGGTTGAACAGGATCTCGCGTCGGTTGAGCTGCAAGTATTCATGGGATATTTTCGGGAAAGTTAGATGAGTAAAATATATAAATATATATATATATATATATATATATATATATATATATATATATATTTATATATAAATCGTCTGGTTCTTCTGCACTTCTTTCGTAAATCTTGCAAAATCACCGTGTTTTTTACCTTGAACGTCTTCCACGCTGGAACCAGCTCGAACTGGTTCGAGTTGAACGTGTACGTCTTGCCGTTTGCGGGAGAGGGTGGCGACTTGGCCGAGTTGGCCTGTGCCTGCTGAGCCTGCGCAAGGGTTGCAGCGATGAGTTGGAGTTGAGAGGTGAGTGAGGACGAAGCGGATGAGCAGGCTGCCTGGTGCAGCTGCTGCTGTTGCTGGAGCTCCTGTACCTTTTCCTGTCGGGGGGCCATTGGTGGTACCCCTCCTACTGGGACCGCCTGGGGGGCTGCCATGGGACCCGCCTTTGGAGCTGCCACTGGAGGAGGCAGGGATACGACGCCGCTTGCAGCGCCAGTGCAAACGTCGTCAAGGCGACTGAAAACAAAACTAAATTCTTCTCTAAATTTAAATACACATTTTTCTTCAACGCACAATTTTTTTTTACTAATAATAGCTTTGACGACAAATTCAAATATGGTACTTCCCGAAACGGGAAAGACCTATTGCCATTCCGAGACATTCTAGCACGATCTTAACCGTCGACTGACCTCATCTCCTCATCCACCTCTTGATCCTCGTCTACCATTCTATGGACATCTTCATCCTCCTCCTCTTCTCCATCTTCTTCTTCATCGTCTTCATCATCCTCGTATGACCTGGTTGGCATGAGAGATGTCTCTGTCATCTCTGCCGTCTCCTTCTTCCTCATTCTCCCTCCGTCGCTCTCCTCACTTCCTGATGAGAGAAGCATCGCGTTCAGCTTCTCCTCGAGCTCACTCGCTGAGCACGCCACTCCTCAACAAGAGCAAAATCTTTACTCTCTCCCCCTTTCTCTCTCTCTCCCTCTCTCTCCTTCTTCCACTCCATTCATCACATATTCATCTATTCTTGCGACCCCGTCATATCTTGCCAAATTTCCCCCGTCATTATAAACACTATTTTTAACATCTCTCCCGCCCTCCAGTCATTTTCTGTAACCCCTATTTTACGGTGTATAAAACCACTGGAGACAAGAGTGAGTCATCTACCTCCATTATCTACATTCAAATCATTCTATCAGAGCTTGCTGACCACTTATCGGATGCTCAATTCTAGCTGTTGACGAGTATCCTGGTATATCGACTGGCTCTGATCTGCCTTTGACTGGCTGGGCCACCACTCGTGGCTCTTCCTTGGGTGCCAGATAGACGCATCTGCTGGCTGGCGGCTGGATGGGCACGGGGTGAGCGAGGGGCGCGGCCGACGTCGACGAACTCAGCCACGCCGCGCCCGCCGCCACCGATGGACCGCCCGCTGCGGCTGCAAGGCGGCAGAGTATCACGTGCTTTCTTTCTCTCTCACTCTCTCTCTCGCTATCACCCTCTCTCTCTCTTCCTCTCTTTATCTCCCGATATCTTTCCATTCTCCCCCTCCCCTCGATATTATTCCAACATCTTTATACTTCCCTTTCACTATCTCTCTCTCCATGCCGCCCTTACCCGATGAAGCTGCAAAAATATTGGCCAGATTGCTGCCGGCGGGAGCGACAGCCGTGCCAGTGAGTGGTCTGAAGAGTGCGCTCTCGCTGAGTCTCGCTCCGTCCTTTCTCGTCTCTCTGCTTGGCCCCGCCCCTTCCTTCTCTGCTGCTGCTCCGGCTGATGTTGTCGACGATGAGGAGAAGAGAGAATCCATCACGCTGCCCGTCTTCTCTTCGGTCTCTGTGGAAATATGGGCATACTTTAATTTTTTTTTACAGCACAGAATTGATCACTTTAAGCTTTAAAAAAAGTCATATCTAGCATCTTAAATGTCCTTGAATGGCGCATGAGAGCGAGAGAGGAGAGAGAGCGAGAGAGAGAGAGGAGAGTGGGGAGAGGAGAGAGGAGAGAGAGAGAGAGAGAGGAGAGTGGGGAGAGGAGAGAGGAGAGAGGAGAGAGAGAGAGAGAGAACATCTAATATAACCAACTTTTCGGAACGACTCTTGTAAACGCGGACGTCTTCTCCTTGGCCAAGTTCGCGACGGGACCAGCGGGCAACCGCGGCGCGGCCGCGTCGCGTGCCGCTTGCTCGCGTCGCACGTAAGCCTCAACATTTCTCGGATGCGTGTCGCTGCTTCATTTTAAAGGGGAAATTTTTTTTAGAACTATTTTCCACCATATCGACATTTTCCCATGCTAATTGTGATTGCCAATTTCGCAATACTAATGATCCTTCACATTGCCACTATATACTTTTCTCATTCTATTGATTATTATCATTGATTAGATCGATAATCAATCAATGAACTACCTGAAGATCCTGAACGAATGGCGCAACAGAATAGAAGTTCTTGTATGCGAATCCATTCGCTTTGGCCACTTGGTCATTCCGATCGGTCGGGAGATGCCAGATAGAGAACCAGCGCATTTCTCTGCAATTTTTCTTTTTTTTTACGATTCAGATTAAATTGCTCTCCCAATATACGATTCAGAAACTAGTAGGACTAACTCTTGATAACAAAAAAATCCCCTATATGAACTGAGGAGGTGTCCTGGCTAAAAGATATTGCATTAGTGGCATAAAAAAAACTGTGTTGCCCAATTCTACCGTACCTAATCTCACAACGAGTCCGTGGCTCAAACGGAAAGTCCATGGGGACGTCGGGCACGACGTAGAGGCGCACCATCGTGTCGGAGAGGAACTTTTGCAGCTTGTGCTCCCGTGCATGCGAATGCTCGCCAAAATCGAAGCCGGTCTCTTCGAAGACTTCGCGGATGGCGCATGCGCGAGGGTGCTCTTCTTCGTTGATCTGTAATACAAGTTATGTTTATCTCTAAAAGTTATATTTATCTCTAAAAGTTGTATTTATCTCTAAAAGTTATATTTATCTCTAAAAGTAAGTTTATCTTCAAATTCTACCTTAATCTTTAAAAGTTATACATACAAAGAATATCCCCCTTATCACCATGCTTTTCATTAATATCTTGCTACATTAATAAAAAAAAGAACACTAAAATGAACAATAACTACAGATTTTGTTCATTTAAAAGCTTTTCACTAAGAAGTAGTTAGCCCCACACTTATGGTTTCCGCGTACAATACCTGCTTCCTCACCCGGTTCTGCAGGATCACCAAGAGTGACTTTTATTCCATGTTGAATTGAAAGATTACCTTTCCCTTCGGGAATCCCCAGCTATTCTTGCTGGCGTAATAGCCCTGGACGAGGAGAACGTTGTTGAGACTTTGGTCGAGAAGAATCGCGCCATATCTTGGCATGGTTGACTTGTATAGTCGCCATCTCTCTAATATCTGGGGAAAAACTCTTTTTAGTCCTTATTTTTTACTGTTCCTGAATTCTACAAATTTCTCTCTTTATCTCTCCTCCTAATCTAACATTACTTGCAACACCTCCACCGAACCTAACAAAACATACCTGGGAATTCTTCCATTATACATGCATCTCCTTTCCCCAGTTTTAGATAGGTTAAAAAATCCCAAAAAAAAATACATCAAAAACAGAAATTTTTTTGGAAAATAAAAACAAATGAAACCACACAACTTTAATCATATTTTAAAAGAGCACCCCCCCCCCCTATTTTCGGTGGTGGATAATTCCGAAAATCTTTAAAGCAGCGAGCACTTAAACACTGCTTTTCCCTTACATATAAAGATTAGTATGGGTATGTTTATCAAAAAACCCCCCTCTTCCCTCCCATCAATCTCTCATCTAAAACACCCAATCACGTGACGGTAACCAACTTCATCTGCCCTACGCTGGTACTTCTTGAAGAGTTCGCAATGTCCGAATATTTGCCTTAAAGAGGCGATAACGTTTTAATAAAAAAAATATTTCTTGGAGTAAAAAATAAGAATAAATTCAGTAACTAAAACTAGTTATATTTTACAAACTTGATAAACTCCCGCATGCCAATCTCATGGCAGTCTGGCCGCTGCTGCTGCTTGCAGAAGAAATCAATGTAGAACCAGTGGGCGAGTTCGAGTTGGAAGCATATTCTTGTTTCGTCTTCTTTCTAAAGAATATATCCATTTTTCCACTTTTGTTTACCAATCATACTGTAGATTTTCGTCAACTTTTACTGATCCTTCTGTAGTTTTTCGTCAAAAATCACTAGCCATACTGTAGCTCTTTCGTCAACTTTTACTAATCATAGTGTAGTTTCTTTTTCAACTATTATTAATCAAACTGTAGATTTGTGTCAAGTTTTACTAATCAAACTGTAGATTTTCGTCAACTTTTACTAATCATACCTTAGTTTTTCGTAAATATTCACACATAAGGAAAAACAAATGAGGAATGATGAGCCATTATTCTGACCTCCGAATCAGGTAGATTCAACAAGAAGCGAAAAATGATGTCATCGAGGACTTCTTCCGGGATCTGAGGTCCACGTGAAGTGTGCGATTTGGGTGTGGATGAGAGGGGCAGCTGCTGATATGCGCCGGTTCCGTATGGCGGAAGAGCTCCCTGAATACGGTAGCTTGGAACCATTTCTCAAAAGCTTTTTGCATTTCTTCAAGTCTTTTGACTCTATAAGTTTGGTCAAGAGGAAAAGCATAAATAAAAACAATATCAACAAAACACTGCAGAGTTGTCAGCTCTTCATTCACATCTTTGTTTGATGTTGCTATCTCGCAGTGAACTTCTTGGCAATTAGCCAAGTCTTGGGTCTCATGCTTGGGAAGAAGAACACAAAGTGACGTCATACCGAAGAAGAAGCATGTCTGGCTCGCCGGGTCGGCGTGAATTCGATGGCGACTGGCGCCGCCTGCTGCCGTGTCATTCTGTCTGCCACGCTGCCCTCTTTGGTACGGCGACTTTGCTGAATATTTTTTTTAAGGCTCCCTTTCTTTTCAGCATCCAATATTGGCAGTTGTCCAGTGTCTCATCAATAAAAATATGCATTTTACTTTCATATTTGTAATTGTGCTTTGGCACTTGTGACTCTGCAAATAACAGCCATTTACTTCCAGGTGGCTTTTCTTATAAGCATACATATCTCTGATGGGACAAATCATAACCCTTCCAACCTTGGAGCTATTATGAGGTGTCTCTGCTTTGCTAGCAGGCTGCTGTCGCTTGTTGTTGCTGGCCGGCGTGGCCAAGAGGGAGATTGGTGCTGATCTCTTCGTGGAGGATGATGAGGAAGCTGCAGGCTGATTCGACGCCCGGACCGGCGTGGTCGTGACGGAAGAAGTGCCGGCTTGTGCGGCGGAGAGTGCGGCGAGAAGGTCATTGACTCGGTTGCTTGATGAGGGGGCTGTCGATGGCTTGGAGGGGGTACCTCCATGAGGGGTCTCGGGGGTCTGGGGGGTCTCGGATGGCCCTTGGGACGAGGTCACGGGCGGATTAGTCGCGGCCGTGTTGCGGCGTCTACCGCCGCGCCTTTTCTGAAGAAATATAATTTTCATAAACTAAGAAGTTCCGACCAAATTCGAGTTTCTAGCGAATTATTCGGCGACAAATTTTTTTTTTTTTGATTTTTGAAACAATCCCAGGATATCTAATGTCTTCCTTCTGCTGTCGTCATGACGAATATCAGATATAAAACTGACAGTTTTAGCAGAATTATCCGTAGCTCCGGCGTAACCGCTCATGGTTAATGTGAGGAGATAAAACGCTGATAGCGGATTAGCTTGCCGAGAAGATCTCTCGTTGTTAGTGTTGTTTTTTTTGAATCCGCTGCCTGCTGAGCGCCGCAGATTCTCTTAGGGCCTGCGATAGAAAAGAAGTAGTATCAATAAAAGAAAGAGAAGATAAAGAAACATCGAAAAGCGGAAGTAAGACACGCAAAAGAAAAAAAAATGTCTATAAAAGAAAGATAAAAGATCACGAGAGAAATGGAAAAGCAGGAGAGAAAAGGCATGATAGAGAAGAAAAAAAAGCAGACTTGCATCACAGACGTTTACAAAGTCTATGAGAACAGCAAACAGGCGCAATCGAATGGCAGTGCAAGAAATTGGCTGCGTATGTTGGCCGTATTAGTTGACTGCGTATCATGCTCGCCTCCATAGTGAGCGGACGAGAGAGTGCGCAGAGAAGGAAAGAGCGAACATGATGATAGGTTCTTCAGGGTGTTTCTGCGCTTTGTTTTTTGTTGAGTTTTGGTTTTTTGGTTGTAGTTGTTGTTGTTTTTATTTGTTTTATTCCTAGTAGTTACAGGACTCCGGCCCAGGGAAGGAATCCCGGAGAGCAGCAGCATCAGCCGAGATGACAGCGGAGGCAAACAAGGCCGAGTCCCAGAGTTGCATGGATCGCGCGAGGGAAGCTCTCAAAGGTGGCGACCACGAGAAGGCCGCGCGCATGCTGCACAAGGCCAAGAAGCTCGATCCGCAACAGGACATATCATGTTGGTTTTGTGTGGAATTTTACTTCCTATTTAAAGTATTTTTTGCCGGTTTTATTTTAATCATTGAAGGTGATTTTTTTTTCTTCTTCCTTAAGTGTCCATTGTGCGGAATTTTGGGGACCAACGCATGTCAGCTTATTGGAAATACGTTGAAATCTTCTCCCGAATGGTTGCTAATACGTATATTTCCCATGAATGGCATTTCAAGTTGCCCCCGCGTGCTGGTTCTCCTCTTCGATTTATTGAACACGAGAATTCGAGTAGTTTTCAAGAGATTTTCAGTGTCTTTAAGGTTTCTTTTATCGTTGAAAGGCATGCATTATTGCCTTATTACCTTCTAGTTATATGAAGTTTGTGGACATGGTTTTCCATCTATGTGGTACTGATAATTTTGTGATGACGTGTTCTGTCCGATCTTCTCTCACAGTTCCATTCTTTATTAATTGCGCGTGGTTTTGAGATGTTTCATCAACAATGAATCCTTTTGTGTCTCTTTGCCGTTGATATTTCTGTTCTGCCAGGCATTCAGATTCTGTCCAATTTATGAATGCCAACTTTAAGTAATTTCGGTGTATCATCATCATTCAATTACGACCTTTTCAATCTTTGAAACCGCGCGTTTTTTGTGATGTCATTATTTCATGATTCTGTCATCGACTCCTTCAACTAATATGGTGGTTTAGTGGTTTTACAGTGCCGCTCCCGATTCTCTCTCTCTCTCTCTCTCTCTCTCTCTCTCTCTCATTGGCAGTTCATTTATAGTTAATTATTTTCTATGCTGCGTGAAGACTCTTCACTGATGGGTCGTATTTCTTGAACTGTTCTGAAGAGAAAAATAGGGCTTGAGTATAAGGTTTCTTTTGGGATGTGGGAGAGTGTAGTTTCTGAGAAAAAAAAAGAAGTTTGATGCCTGCCAATTAGTAAAATATCACGAATGATTATTGCATATGATTCCAGTTCTGCTCAAGAAAGTCGAGACCCTGGCCGCCGCCGGGAAGCAGTCCTCGACCGACTCTGCACAGGAACGCTCCTACTCCCATGATGACCACTACGAAGAACCGAATCTTCGTCATCGATTCGACAACAAGAAAAGCCCACCGAAAAAGACGCCGAGTCAAGGTTGTTTACTTGTTTACTTTTTTTATTTTCTATATTAATTAATCAATTTATAATTTATTGTAATTTTTTCTATTAGTTGGATACAACTACCTAACCATAAGAAGTGATTCGAATCTCACAATAGCTATCAAAGTGAACTGAAAAATTGGGAATAGCTTGTAAAAATTTAATGGTGGAATGAGCAAGATAAAGTCTCTCTTGCCTTAATTTAAAAAAAACAGTATTAACATGCATTTTAATGGATAACTCCCTACCCCGAATAGCTAGCTCTGACCATATTAACAACATAAAATATATTTAAAAAAAAATCCAGCAAATTTTGATGTTGTGTTCGTGGAACTTTTACTGCGACAAATAAATTCACAATTAGTAATAGTACTGATAATAATTATAAGATCACATTTCCATAACGGGTCTTAACACTAGCTGTGCTACTTTTCTTTTGCTGTACCCTTGATATATTGGCTCTTGTTAGTTTAAATGCTGTTCTTTGTGCTTTCGTTAAGAGTTTTCAATTGGAACTTGTTTAAACCTAATAATAATAATAATTATGAGATGGTATTTCCGTAACTACTAGTTAAAATACTTATAATACTTGCAGAAAGTGGACCGCGGCAGGCCTCACCGGCGTCGACGGCAGCAGCCGCCAGCGGGCGCGCCAATGGCACCGCTTCCCGCTCCTCCTCTCGCGATCGAAATCAACTCGGAGTACATTACACTAAGGTTACACAGCTTCTTCTTCCAAGCCAGGGAAAAAGTGCAAAGAGAGGAGAGGAGATGGTGAACATGAAAAACATTGCTAGGTGATGTCATTTTAGAGATATTTTCTGTTTTATTTCTTTTTTTTAATCAATCATTATGAAAAGATTTTTTTTAAGTTATTGCTGCATATAGTTAAATAAATGTATACGAAGAATATGAATAATTAAAATTAATTCCTCTGATACAGGAGGAAGTAATGGTTAAATAAACATGTTTAAAATAAATTTAAAACTAAATAAATAAATTTCCCTGATTATTCTTCAGGAGGAAGTGACGCTGGTCGAACGCATCCGCCACTGCAAGGACTACTACGAGATTCTCAACGTCCCCAAGACGGCGACGGAGAGCCAGATCAAGAAGGAGTACAGGAAGATGGCTCTCCAGCTTCATCCGGACAAGTGTCGCGCGCCCCACGCGACTGAGGCATTCAAGGGTACGGTAGATTGGTGATGGGAGGGGTGCAAAGGGTACGGTAGATTCTTGGAGGCAGTACAGTAGGTTGTGGGGGAGGGTACTGTACCCTCGGATTGTTGAAACATGTAGAAGAGAAGAATTAAGGAATGATCATTAATTTAACGGATATCTTTATTGCAAAGAGACGAGGGCGCATATAGCTTTTTTTTTAATTAAATGAATAGACAATATGAACCACTCCCCGGTGGTTTACAGACATGCATCAACAGTAGGATTGATTCCACGTGGTCAATCCCTTCTTCTTCTCTTTGAAGCACTCGGCAACGCGTACGCCGTCCTCTCGGACGCGACGAAGCGGCAGCGCTACGACGCGTACGGAGCGGAAGGGAACGCGCCAGAGAGACGAAGCAGCTCGAGGAGCGACTACTTCGAGTACGACTACAATCGAGGATTCGAGGGTGAGCATGGCCTGGAGTATCTCTCTCTCTATCTCTCTCTCTCTCTCTCTCTCTCTCTCTTGTTATTTCTCTCTCTCTCTATTTCTATACGTCTGTCTATTTCTCTACCTCTCCCTCTCTCTCCCTCTCTCTCTCTCTCTCTCTCTCTCTCTGTCTTTGTCTTTTTTCTAGCTCTTTCTCTCTCGCTGTCTCTCTCTTTTTTCTTGTTCTTTCTCTCTCGCTCTCTTTTTTCTTGCTCTCTCTCTCTCTCGCTCTCTCTCTCTCTCTCTCTCTTCTCTCGTTCTCTCTCTCTCTCCGATATCTCCTTCTCCAGCCGAGTTCACGCCCGAGGAGATCTTCAACATGTTCTTCGGCGGCGGTCCCTCTGAAGCTATGCACCGTCGTCGTCATCACTTCCACACGGCGCACCACGCCAACCAGCAGTCTCCCCACGAGCAGAACGCGTTCGCGCCTCTCCTCCAGCTGCTCCCGCTCATTCTCATCGTGGTCCTCGGCGCACTCACTCAGCTCATGGTCGGCGAGCCGGCCTTCTCGCTGTCGCAGACCAAGTCAGGCTTTTATGAGATTTATAAGTGGATGGGGTCATGCTAGGCTCCCTCCTTGTACCCCTACGGTCGAAGGGGTCAATTAGGGTCCCTTCTGGTTCTGCAGTCGAAGGGGTCATGCTAGGGCCCCTCCTCCCATCCAGTCAAAACTTGACAGGTTTATCAGGGACACCGAGCCTCTGGTCATCATAGGAATACCTTCGTTAGGAGACTTGAAAGCTCATTGTCAGCTCATGGTTGGATAGCAAGGATTTTCACAGAGGACTTTGGCTTGGGAAAAGAGTGCCAAGATTATGATGGAAATGTGCGAGGCCAGGGTCATGGCCAGGCTAGTGTTGCTTGGGTTATCAGAGGTACTCTTCCAGATTTGCCCCAGGGCCGGGAAAGTTGGAAAGAAAGAGTCAGGGAATAGAAATGAGAAATGCTCGCAATGGAATTTACTATGAGAGAAAGTTGATTTTTTGTTTCCCACGGAGGAGAAGTCTCACTGAAGTTGCGAAAATGTTGTGCAAGCTTTTGGTCGTGCGATCGAGACTAATTAGGTATTGGGTTTCTCCATAGGTTTGAATAATAAAAGAAAAAAAGGATGAAAATTAAAGAATGAACAGTGATTTGTATTTAATTTATTTATGGGCTCTAATGTATTACGAAAACAAATCTGAAGATTAAGGTATGCACTGTAATTTATAATTGATTTGTAATGATGTGATTTATAATCAATCTATGAGCTGGGATTTAATATGCAAGTGCTTTGCAGCAAATACGTCCTTCGGCGAGAGACGACAGATCTGCGCGTTCCGTACTTTGTCAAGAAGGACTTTGACACGGCCTACAAGGGAAGAGTGAATCAAGTGGAGCAGCAAGTCGAAGATGAGTATATCAATCAGCTACGCTTGCACTGCTACAAGGAGCAGAATCAGAGTTTGTTGTTTTTTTTTGTAATCTATTATTTTTATAAATAATAATTTACACGGATACTAATTTATTTCTACATTTAAAAAAAGATACCGTGACTACTATATTTCTTTCATTATTATTACAAGCAGAATCACGAGTTTGTTGTTGTTTGTTGAATAATAATTGTATAAACTGAGCTGAATTACCTAGTCCAAATCTATTTATTTTGGTAATGTTCTTAGTGGGTATAGGAAACGTTAGTAAGAATATCACTGGTAGATTGATGAAATTGGTTTTTAGATTTCTTTTTTTCCCTTTTGAATGTATTTTAAAGAGAACAGGGAGACTGTGTCATCAATTCTTGAGAGAATTGTTCATCTTGAAGTGTAAGAACAAATTAATTGCTTTCCAGAAGAGACGATGAAGTATCGCGCTCGCCTCTACTCGGATCAGGAGATGTACAGACGGGCAGACGCAATGGCCATGCCAAACTGTAAGCGACTACAGGAGATATATACGCACTAAAAATACGGCGCACTAAAAATTGTAAGAATGAGGAGGAATCTCTTTCCTTTTCTCCCCGACACGCTCCCTCCTCCTCCTCTTCCCTCATCTTATTCTTACCACGAGTGTTATAAAAGCAAGCGCCACTCGAACACATTCCTACGGGTTGTATTCTGTCTTTTTCCTTTTTTCTCGCTCCTAAATATCGTACCACCTCTTTTTTTTACATTTTTCTTCCAGAGAATTAACGATTTTGTGAAATGTTTTATATAGACGTGATGCTTTCCTTCACAAGGAACTAGTCCCACTTTTACTTATTCCTTTCGGCGATAGTTATTTCAACAAGAGATTTTAAGAAAGTTTATACAATTAGACATGTAATAGCACAAAATTGTATAGGATTCTAATTACTTGTCCGTTAGCGAAACGATGTTGCTTGGGGACCCGGATGTAACTTGTCTAATAAGGTTTTGCTAGATTTCGTACCATAGAAGAACAAGAAACAAACTTGGGGGAATTCCAATGATGTGAGTGCCGATTTTGTTTTGTTTTCAATTACGAAATTTACTGTACAATATTTAAATTTGTGTGCGTGTGGGCGATATAGTCAATGGCTGCTAGTAATGTTATAGTAATGTTACTGTAACTATTCCTGTCTCTTGGGGCTCGGCTCTTTTAGTGGTATCCGGTTACTGTGATATCTCCTAGTTTCTTGGCAAGAGTAAGCCTTTCTCATCCCTGAAATTCTCTCCTTCATTTCTGTATTTGTTTTATAAGAACTGCAATAAAATGTACTATGAGAACTTGTGTTCTGGAAGAGCATAAGAAATTGGAAGAGTCATTTTCCGGTTGATAACATCCGGGTTCTATTTCATCATTATGCGTAAGCAGTTGCTGCGTGGTTGGTCGATAAGCCGAGAGCCTAATAATGAGGAATGTTCTCTTATTAGTGGTGTGCGGCCCAGGAAGGTTTTATTTATGCTTTATTATTATTCTAATTAGAATTAATGTTCTAACACAAGTAAGTTCTAGTGATTATCCCTGATGCTAATTTGTCTTGACCATATAGCAGAAAAAAAGGTGGGACGAATTGTGCACGTTTTACGCAAATATCTTTGCTGATTATAGGTTTCTTGTATTTTCCTCTAGTAAAACTGCGTAATATTTGGCCATAATCGCGTTTTTATTTTTATTTGTTATTTGTGATTATTTCGTTATCCTAATTTTAGAGGTAGGTTATTGATTGCGGGCACTAGCTAAGCCATGGCCTCCGCTTCGCTCGCCTGGCTCGGCCTCTCCGAGTCCAAGGTTGCGGAGACGCTGAAGAACGCGCAGCTGACGCAGCAACTCTGCAGTATTGTCGAGACGACCAAGAAGATCCTCGAAGAGAGGGGCATGAAGACGGAGGAGCTGCCCAAGCAGAAGGTATATATATATATATATATATATATATATATATATATATTTATTTATTTATTTATTTACATTGTAGCATTTGTAGTGTTTTTTTCTCCACTTATAATACTTGACTAACTTTATGTAAAAGTTATTTTAAACTCAAAAGTGGATTATCATGTTCCGAGAAGGCATATGTTATTATTTTCTGAATTTTTATCTTCCCAATAGAGATTCGTAGAATGCTATTTGTGTAATGAAGATTCACAATCCTGGCTATTTAATGATTCTTAAACCACGATGGTTGTTTTTAAACTATCGCAGTTCTAAGGTTCTAAAGAATTATAGTTGGCTTCGCCATGTAAGGGGTGCGTATTGTGTGTGTGTGGCTTGTTAATTTTCATGATGATTTTCATGCCCCATCCTGATTCAGGGAAATCTCCTCTATCACATTGGAACGAAGGCGAAGGCGCAGTGTGCGCATCACCTCCCTGCCGTCATTCAGCTCATCGTTGCTGATAAGATCGACTCTGAGATTAAGGTTTGAGAGGGGGGAGTCTTCTTTTGAGACCTTTATGACTTTCATTAATCACGCCCTAATTAATCCTCCTCCTCCCTTATCATGAAATATGTCTCCTCGCAATTGAAACAACAGAACGTTCTAAAGGTACTTTACCGTTTGTGCAGAACCACCTGGTTTTCCAGCCCTCACCAATTTCGAATTGTAGTGAAATTTTGGCTAAAAATGACTTCTCTCGCCCTTCCTCTATCTCCATCACAGTCTATCTTTCTCTCTCTCTCTCTCTCTCTCTCTCTCTCTCTCTGTCTCTCTCTCTTTCTCTCTCTCTCTCTCTCTCTGTCTCGATCGCTCTCTCTCTCTCTCTCTCGCTTTCTCTCTCTGTCTCGATCGCTCTCTCTCTCTCTCTCTCTCTCTCTCTCTCTGTCTTTATCCTTCCAGGTGACAGCAGCTGTGTCGTACATTCTAGCGAATGCACTTGGCGCCCTTAACCAAGCCGAGCTGGAGAAGGAGTGCGGTGCTGGAGTTGTAGTGTCGGATGACGAAATCGAGGACAAGGTGACTAATATTTATTATATTTCTTTCTTCAATGATCTCTTATATTTGGAAAAATCTTTTTTTCTTAAAAGTACAACATTTATCTGCAAAACATTATTGAAATTTATTCCTTAATACTAAAAGAGAGGGAGAGACACTTCAATAAGAAAATTATTCTTCGACTTCTTTTGAAAAGAATTATAGAAATTTATTTTTTCTAAAGAGTTTCCCGTTAGCTACCAGACTACTCTCCTTTACCTTCATGTAAAGCTATAAGAAGAAGTCTAATTATTCATTGGTTTTTTTTAAGGTCAAGGAGCTGATCACTGCGAACAAGGCTGAAATACTGAAGCTCCGCTATCATTTCCCGATCGGCAAACTTCTAGGTTGTTAAAAAAAACTTTTATTAATTTTGAAGATTAGGCTACTCGATTACAATGCAATTGAGCTACTTTATTTGATTGGGTTTATATTTTTTATACATTTAATTATGGATCGTCGGTGATACGTTTTGCAGAAAATATGAAAATTAATTTCTCTCTGTCTATCTCTCTCTCTCTCTCTCTCTCTCTCTCTGTTTCATCGAAACTAATTTGAACTATCTGAGTTTTCATGAATATTGTAGTTGCATCTCTCTAAAACATATTTTCTCACGTCACCTTGTGTCAGGCAAAAAGGCGCGAATTCAAACGTCAGATTTTGGCTTCTTTAAAGGAGACGTCCGTGCATCTCTAAAGTGGGCGGATGGCTTGTACGTCAAGAAGGAAGTTGACCTCCAGCTCCATGAGCTGCTCGGTCCGAGAACCGAAGAGGATCTTAAGCCGAGGAAAGTGGAGAAGACGGCCAAGGGACCGGCAGAGAAGGGAGCAGAGGAAAAGGGAAAGAAGACGAAGGCTGGCTCCCCTCCTTCCACAGAGAATTCCACCGTAGACGATGGAGTAAATGGAGTTGAAGAAGGTAAAAAGAAACTTTCATTTCCCTTATTTTTTGAATGCTAAATACTTTTTTTGTAATTTTTTTTAAGTAGAAAAAGATCATCCTCATTTGCGTAATTAAAGAAAGAGTAATTAGTTGAGAACGCAGGGTGGTAAAGAGTGGAAAAGGGGGAAATAGTAACTATTTATGTATGTAAGTTTAATTTGAAACGTATATTTAAAAAAAAGTTACTGCAATTTAATTTAGATGGCGCTGTGAGCATGGAAGAGCTGATCCGGACACGCGTGAGGCTTCACTTGCCTGGAGAGAATTACAAAACAGAGGGCTATCAAGTGACTCCCAAGACGAATGAAATTCTGGCGAAACATCTCAAGAGAACCGGCGGAAAGGTTGGGGAAAAATAAGCATTTAAAATTGCATAATTAGACATTTAAAATTATACCGGAAATTTTACGCAATTGAAAGTATTTATTTAAGTAGTAAAGAAAGATAAGGAGATTGCTTAACAGGAAGATTAATTTTAGGTCCTGACCCGATTTCCGCCGGAGCCGAACGGCCTGCTTCACATTGGCCACGCCAAGGCTATCAATATCAACTTTGGATATGCCAAGGTATTATTATGTCAACGTGAATGGAAACATTGTAAATCTATATAGACGGAATATATGGCTATAATTGTTGCGGAGAATTGTAGCAGGAAATAAAAAAAAACTATTACTTAATAAATTAACCATGTCTTTTTTTATTAATTAATGAAGCAAATAAAAAAAATTTTAGGCGCACAATGGAATGTGCAATCTGCGCTTTGACGACACGAACCCGGAGAAGGAGGAGAAGAAGTTCTTTGACGGAATCGAAGAGATGGTCCGCTGGCTCGGCTACACTCCAGCCAAGATTACGTACTCTTCTGAGAACTTTCAGCAGTTGTACGAGGTTGGAGATTTCTTTGGTTGTTATTGTTATTTTTCTTATTAGATGTTTTTTATTTATTTGTAAATTAAATAATAATTTAATTTAGGTAGATGAATTTCATACCCATCCATGAAATCAAATCTAACCGTGAATGGAAGTGTTCTCAGATAGCGAAATTTAGAATTTTTTGCTCCAGTAGACTTTACCTCTCCAATGTAATGCATTTCAAAACTCATTTCTTCAATTGAATCGGAAAGACGTTATTCTGCGAGCCGTTATTAATTTGCATACATGAAAATTTTAGACATATTTTTTCTTCATTAATTCACACATTTTATAACTAATTCATTATTTCTTTTGTTAATTAATTAATTAACTTCTTTATTGATAAGTTGCTTCTTAAGGAATTAATGAAAAAAGTGTCTAATTGAAGTGGGCAGTGGCGCTGATCAAGAAGGGCCTCGCGTACGTGTGCCACCAGACGATGGAAGAGATGCGTGGGATTGACGTGAAGCCATCTCCTTGGCGGGACAGGCCGATCCAGGAGTCTCTCGCGCTCTTCGAGGCTCGTCTCGTTTTTTATTTACTTTTTTATTTTTATTTATTTTATTTATTGATTGTTTTTAACTTTACTTATTGTTAGGTAATTTTTTTACTTATTTATTTATTTATACTTCACTCATTCAAAAATACCCATTGAAAGAAAAGATACATTTTACCCCCGAAGGCAGCTTTGCGCTTGCAAAAGAGGAAGGAAATAGCCTAAGCTCGTTAGCTTGAGCTTAGGATTCAATGGAAGAAAAAAGGAAAAGGATGAAGAGGAACTAAGATAGAAATATGGACGGTGTATATAAGATAATTCAAGTGGATGCTTATTTACATGAAGTAGATAAGACTAATCTTACGGTATTAGCAACTCATCATCTCCGGACTATATATAGCCGCTATTTTTGCAATCCGTGAGGGTTCACTGCGGGAAAGAGTTTTTTTTTGTGCCACCGCCAGTAGTCGTACAATATCTCATAATATATTATGACTCATCTATACCATGGAATGCGCGGGCTGTCTAGCTGCTTAGCTGCTCCATAAGAAAGAGCTGGAGAGAGAGAGATGAGATAGAGACATGAGAGAGAGAGAGAGATTCATGCACTTTTTCTTCTAATCTGTAGCTTCGGACTCGTCTCGCATCTGTTTTTGATGTGATGGTCCCATGCACTTTCATCCGTTTCTCTCTCTATGTCTCCTCTCTCTCTCCTTTGTTCTCTCTTTTTTCTCTCTCTCCCCCCCCCTCCCTCTCTCTCTCTCTCTCTCTCTTTCTCTCTCTCTCTCATTCGGTCTCCCTCTCCCTCTCTACCGCTCATCACCTGCAATCTCGTGTGAGCTTTCAATCCTCCCAGCTGCTCATCCCCAGATGCGGGTGTATGATGAGTCATCTAATCGGATACTGTAATCCCTCCTTCTATCATCCTTCCTGCTTCTCTTCCCGTTCCTCTCTCTCTCTCTCTCTCTCTCTCTCTCTGTCTCTCTCTCTCCCTCTCTCTCTGTCTGTCTCTCTCTCTCTCTCTTTCCTCGTTTTCCCTCCAAATCTTCCTTGTCTCGGAAATGCAGACAGGGCCTGTCTTCTTTCTTCATCTTTCTTCTCAGTCTGTGTCTAGTCATCATCATCATCATCACGTGTTCTGCATCCTTTGCAGCTGCGCCGCGTAATGGGTAGATGAAGAGAGAGAGAGAGAGAGAGAGAGACAGAAATAGAGATAAAAGGGCGGAATACAGAAAGGATATAGAGGAAAAACAAAAGAAATGCTTGAAAAATGACGTTTTGCAGTTACTTGTACTAGATCTCCCTTCCTCCCTCTATCATCTCTCTCTCTCTCTTTCTTTCTCTCTCTCTCTCTCTCTGTACATCGCACTCTTTCCATTTCTGGCGTGTCAATTGTTTGACAGGAGAAGAACCCCTTGTGTTGAGGAATCAGTGAGAGCTCTCATGGGTTTGCTGGACCCTGAACCCGTCCGGAGAATTCTTCTCTTTTCTGCTTTCTGAGGCTAATTGCCTGTAATGAAGAGTGACGCATGACGAAATGTTTCGCTTTCAAATCTCTCTCTCTCTCTATCTTTCTCACTTTCTCTCTCACTCTCTTTCTCTCTCTCTCTCACTCTCTCTCTTTCTTCTCTCTCTCCGACTCGTTACCGTAGTTACCACCCCATGCTTCATGGTAGGACACGTCATCCTAGCATTTAAACAGTTCGTGGCGCCGCCCTGGTTTTTGAGAGGACTCGTGAGGGTGGAGGGAAAATGAGGGATAAGAGATAGTGGGATGAGAGGGAGAGAGTGAGGTGGGAGAACGAGGTATAGAGAAAGAGAGATAGAGAGAGAGAACCGGAACCAATTGTGATTGTGTGACTTGGGGCGCCCTCTGATGCATATAGCTTTTTTTTTCTGCTCTGCAACACACTTTCGCATTCTTGCACTGCAAGGGCGGGGGAGGAGGAGAAGAGGACACTTTGCATTCTTTACCCTGCTCATGTGATGTTGTCGGGGAAGAGAGAGAGAGAGAGAGAGCGAAAGACAGAGAGAGAGAGAGAGAGAGAGAGAGAGAGAGAGACAAAGAGATAGAGAGTGAGAGAGAAAGAGAGAGACAAAGAGAGAGACAAAGAGATTGAGAGTGAGAGAAAGAGAGATATAGAGAGAGAGAGAGAGAGAAAGAGTTAAGATAGAGTGAGAGAAAGAGTTAGGGGAGAGAGAGAGAAAGAGAGTGACAAAGACTCAGTCACAAGACGAAGTAGGCGGACGTGGGTGGGTCCCCTGATGACTAAAGGACACGGAATGCGATGACTGGACAGATGGAGGAAAAAAGAGGAGCATGAATCACCACCGCCTGCAGATCACAGTCCAAGAGAATAACTTCTTCTGCTATTTGATTTGATTTGATTCAATTGAAAGATTGACGTCATGGACCTCCCTGTTCAAGTCACATTACCGGATGGTGACACATGGAACTTGAGAAAAGAATGGAGAGAGAGATGATGGAGAGGAGAGAGAGAGAGAGAGAGGAGAGAGAGAGAGAGAAAGAGAGAGAGAGAAGGGATTGAGAGAATTACTAGAGATTTTGGGCCGAAAGCCATAGAGACAAAACCAGAAGGCAGTTCTAGAAGAGTAGAAAATTGTGTGCAAAAATGTGCACATTATTGGAAGAGGAAGCAGTTAATTTTAAACAAGAGCTGGATATAGATGAATATAAAGAATAACCAGATTAATATCTGAAAATGTACTCTTATTGTCGTAGGCGTGGACTTAATTGACTCCAAAACAAGACTAGACAGTCTTTTCCGTTTCTGTTTGCTTCTGCTACCCTCTATTTTGGTCTCTTATCTCTTTGTGAAGACCAAAAATATTTTGGTCAGAATCTCCCTGATCAAAGCTTAAATCGCTCATGCTCTAGCCTCTTATCATTGTCACGAGGTGAGTGTCAGTGACAATGTTGCTAGTCTCATTGTTAGTGATATTCCGAGAGAGAGAGAGAGAGAGAGGTACATTGCCCTTTTGAAGAGAGGCTTCAGAGTGTCTCTGACTGTCTCTCTCCCTTTCTCGTTCTCTCTCCTTCTCTCTCTCCCTTTCTCTCTCTCCCTCTCTCTCTCCCTTTCTTTCTCTCCCTCTCCCTCTCTAGCTCTCTCTTTCTCTCCTTCTCAGTCTCTCCCTCTCTCTGTTCCAGTGTCCCACGCCCTTTCTCACGAGACTGAAAAGTCAAGATAAAGACTTGTGCTCGTGCTCTTTGCTGAAGTCATTAAAGCAACCGACCTTCTCTCTCTCTCTCGCACTCACTCTCTCTCTCACTCTCTCACTCACTCTCTCGCTAATTGATGAGTTATAAGAGCGGAAGAGAGAAAGAAATGATTAGCCACCTTATCACGTCATCATTTGTCTCCCTTCTGCACAGACATACATAAATGTTTGCTTAATGTTTGGTTCCCAAAGGGCATTTCGCATCTGCTTTTACCCTTTGGCTTGGAGCCACTTCAGATTTGCTCTCTCTCTCTCTTTCTCTCTCTCTTTCTCTCTCTCTCTCTCTTTCTCTCTCTCTCTCTCTCTCTCTCTCTTTATCTCGCGCTCTTTCTATTTGTCTTTGTCTTACAATTCCACCTCATTTCAAAAGCAGAGAACTGGTGATTTTAAGCAAGGCGATGATCGACGCAGAGAACAGGTGATGATTAGGAAAAAATGGCAATTTTGCGCACTTTTGGAAAGGCTGGATAAACAGAAAGATTTAAGAGAGTGAAGCAGAGAGAGAGAGAGAGCGAAAGAGAGAAAGAGAGGGAGAACGACAGAGAGAGCGAGAGAAGAGAGAGAGAGAGAAAAGTTATAAAAAGTGGTGCTAGAGATTGCAAGGGAGAACGAAGCTCAACCAGATGATGTGGGATAAAGAAGAGCAAACAGTTTAAAGGAGAAGTTGAAAGGGCAAAGAAAGAAAAAACGCGCTCGTGCGCAAGGCAAGCAGAGGAGAAGAACGTGCAGAAAGTGAGCAAAAATGAAAGAGGAAGAAGAAGAACAAGGAAGTGAATCTCTTACGGGAAACACTAGAAGAAGAATAACAGAGAAAATTGAGAATTAGCTTCCTTGAACACGGAGAGAAGTAGAAAAGAACTCATTATCAGCCTTACTATTATGAAAGAGCGGAACACTTGAAGACTACAATTACTTAATGAAAGAAATTGTATTTGCATGATGTATTCTGAATAAAGCTAAAGAGAGTGGATTAAAATATATAAAATAATTAATTATAGCAATAAGTGGAATTAAATTTGTTTTTTTAAGGACATGCGCAAGGGCAAGTTGGACGAGGGCGAAGCGACTCTTCGGCTAAAGGTTCTTTCTTTTAACTTTGCAAAATAAATAAATAATAATAATAATAATAATTATTATTATTATTATAATCATTATTAGTACTATTACTTGTTATGATTATTATGATAATATTGTTTTTATTATCGTTATTATTTTTATTATTTTATTATTATTCATTATTATTATTATTATTTATTTTTATTATCTATTATTATTATTATTATTATCATGTTTTAAGGTGACTCTCGAAGAGGGCAAGCAGGACCCGGTCGCCTATCGCATCAAGTACGTCGCGCATCATCGATCCGGCTCCAAGTGGTGCATCTACCCCACCTATGACTACACTCACTGTCTCTGCGACTCCATCGAGGACATCACGCACTCACTCTGCACCAAGGAGTTCCAGTCGAGGTTCGCTCTCTCTCTCTCTCTCTCTCTCTCTCTCTCTCTCTCTCTCGTTCTCTCTTTCTCTCTCTCTCTCTCTTTCTCTCTCTCTCTCTCGCTCTCTCTCTCTCTTGGTGGTTTTAAAATATGAAACCATTTTTTTCAGTAACTGATTTAATAGGTTGCTAACGAGGAAACTAATTGACGCAGCGATGAATTCCATTTAATTTCTTACTCTCTCTCTCTCTCTCTCTCTCTCTCTCTCTCTCTCTGCTTCTGGTTATCATATAGCTGAACCATAATTGCAGGCGCAGCAGCTACTACTGGCTCTGCAACGCACTCGACATCTACTGCCCCGTGCAGTGGGAGTACGGTAGACTGAATGTCAACTATACGGTTGTGTCCAAGAGGAAGATTCTCAAGCTGATTACGTCGAAGATCGTGAGGTGAGTAGGGGATGGGGAGAGAGAGAGAGAGAGAGAGAGAAAGAAAGAAAGAAAGAGAAAGAAGTGAAAATGTCATTAGAGATTAGCAGAGTATGGGAAAAATAGAGAGAGAGTGAGAGAGAAGGAAAAGAGAGAGGGAAGGAAAGACAGAGAAAGAGAGAGAGAGAGAGAGAGAAGGAAAGTAATTTCTCATATACCAGAGACTGGGATGACCCGCGTCTCTTCACGCTCGCCGCCCTCCGCCGTCGCGGCGTCCCGCCCGAGGCAATCAATCGATTCGTCGCCCGCCTCGGAGTGACCGGATCTCAGATGGTGGTCGACCCGCACGTACTCGACTCGGCTATCAGAGATGAACTCAACGGAACCGCGCCACGCACCATGGCTGTGCTCTATCCGATACGGTAGCACTAGAAATAGGGACAGATAGAGAGAGAGAGAGGAAGAGAGAGAGAGAGAGATGAAGAAAGTGAGAGAGAGAGGGAGAAGGATAGAGAAATGGAGAGATAGATAGAGGAGAAAGAGATAGATATAAATGATAAATGAAAAGGTTGACTGCCAAAGCTACCTTTCTACAAGACAAAAAAAACATGTAATTCTGCCGAATTCATAGCGATAAAATAAAAATTATATATCAGTGGAAAGACTGAGCGAGATACTGCAGAGTGAGAATCACGAACTGGAAGGAGCTGAAGGTGGCGAGTCGCGTGGAAGTGCCCGACTTCCCGTCCGACCCCTCCTCCTCGAAGCACTCAGTTGCCATCGGCGAGACGGTGTTCATTGAGAGGGATGACTATCGAGAGGTAGGCAGGCTTGTGATTTTATTTATTTTTTTATTTAATAATAATAATAATAAATATTTATTTATTTATTTATTGACATTAATTCTGAGAAAAAGTGAAGGAAAGACCCGACAATTTTAAGGGGAAGATTCTCAGGAATCCCCCCTCAATTCCTTCCTTCTTCTTTGTTTCCTAACTCGCTCGACCCCTCTCCACGCCGCATCTCGCGCGCTCCATTTTGCAATTTCGCAAATTTCTGTCTAACTCTCTCTCGCACTCTCTCTCTCTTTATATCTCTCTCTCTCTCTCTGTGTCTCTCTCTCACTTCCCCCCTCTTGTCTACATACACACACCTAATACATTCCTGTCCCACCGCTCTGCTCGCCTCGATATTCGCCAAATCCCCTCCCCCCCCCCACTCCGTAGCCGCGTTCGTCCTTTTCCCGCACTTTTTCGTCGCTCTCTCTCTCTCTCTCTCTTTCTCTCTCTCTCTTTCTCTCTCTCTCTCTGTCTCTCTCGTCTCTCACGAACATCCTCATCCTGTTTTTTTTTCATCTCTTCTCTCCCTGATTCACTGCCCCTCGTGTCATTCTGTTCTGTCTTTCTCTTCGTTCCCGCCTCATTCCTAGCCACACAATTAGGAACAAAGAGAGAGAGAGAGAGAAAGAGAAGAGAGAGAGAAAGACAAAACTTCTTGTATAGTTGTCGTTTCTTGCTCCTAATTTCTCTGCTTTTCTTACTCTGCTTCTCTCACCGCTCTCTCTCTTCACACACACACTCTCTCTCTCTCTCCATGGAAGAGAGTCCTGCGATTCAGACATGCCTGTCGCTAGCCTGTGACTGCCCGTGCGATTTGTGCTGTCTGTCCTTTTGTCTGTATGACTCTCTCTTTCTCTCTCTCTCTCTCTCTCTCTCTCTCTCTCTTTCTCTCGCTGTCTGTGCCTCTCTTCCTCTATCGCGAGAGAAATGGCGTTTGGCAGAAAAGAAGAACAAGAGGCGACACCCGCGACTGCCGGGCGAGTGCCTGGCACTACCAGTCACCCGGGAAAACGGCGAGCGAGAGAGGACAAGAGGGGAAAAGAGAGAGAGAGGGAGAGAGAAAGAGAGAGAGAGAGAGCGCGAGGGAGAGAACGAGAGAGAGAGACAAAGAGAGACAGACAGAGAGAGAGAGAAAGAGAGACAGACAGAGAGAGACAGAGAGAGAGAGAGAGAGAGAGAGAGAGAGAACGAGACGTTCGCAAGTCGCTGCCCCGCGCTCTCTCTCTCCCAATCGCCTCCTGTGCTCTCTCCTCCCTCTCGCTCACTCGACCCTCTCACTCCGGCACACTCTCTCTCTCTCTCTCTCTATTCTCGTGACACTCTTGTATCTTGTACGCACTTGAGCCTAGGACATGGCGTGCCTAGATGTGAACTTTTAGCATTCCTTTCGTTCTTCTCTCTCTCTCCTTCTCTTTCTCTCTCTCGCTCTCTTCTCTCTCTCTTCTTTTGCGAAATGCCGCTCCGCCGACTACAGTGTTGCGAGAGCTCATCATAAGTATCTTTCTTTTTGTTTGTCTCTCTCGCTTCTTTCTATCTCCCTTTCTTTCTCTCTCTCTCTCTCTCTCCCTTTCTCACTCTCTCTCATCCCCGTTCTCACTCTCTCTCACAGCTTCCTCTCGTCTCCTAGATTGTTGCCTTTCTAACGAGATAGGGCTTACAATCATCCTTGATGTAATCCTCTGGCATTGATTTGATCTTGATCAGCTAAGAAGAAGAAGAAGAAGAAGCTCAAAGTTGTTTGTGATCTGGAGTGTGTTGATGATGACGTGGAAGGTAAAGAAAGGAATGAAGGAAAGGGAGTTTCCGCCCTTTTCCTCACCACCCCACCCCTTCCTTCATTCCCAAGAAAAGATGGCCAAGATTTATGTACGCTCATCAGTGTGGGTTACCGAGCCATAGGTTTAAGAGCCAAAGAATCAACCTATATTTCTTTTTATCTCTCTCTCTCTCTCTTGCTCTCTCTCTCTTGCTCTCTCTCTCTCTTGCTCTCTCTCTCTCTCTTGCCCTCTCTCTCTCGCTCTCTCTCTAATTCTCATCATCATGATGAAACGGAGAGGAAATACGAGCCGCTAGGAAATTTAGGAAACGCACCATGATACTGCCTTAAAGATATCAAGCAGAAGACAGAGAAAGGTGAAGGGAAGAGGAAGAAGACAGAAAACTGAGAAGCGAGAGAGAAGAGAGAGAGAAGATAGAGAGACAACAAGAGAGAGAGAGAGAGAGAGAGGAATGTGCTAAAAGGAGAAGAATGTATGTGCGTCGTGGGCTTGATCATATATTTTGACGTTGTGTAGCGGGAGATTGACTTGCTAGTCAGTGAAACTTGGAAAGAGAGAGAGAGAGAGAGAGCGGAGAGAGAGAGTCATAAAGATAAGAAAGGTTAGAGAGGGAGAGAGAGCGAGTGCGGAGAGAAACATAAGAGAAGAGAGAATTAGAGAAAGAGAGGACTCACAGAGTATGGCCTTTAAAAATAGACATGTACGTGTGTGTCGCTCCTTCTCATGACATTTGGCTGCTTATCAACTTACACGGCGAGCACTCATGACAGATGCTTAAAGGGTGGTCTACACCCGGCTATAATCTCGGTTGCCAATCTCTCGCGAAAACTCTTCTGTCTAGCCGTCTGTTTCTCTCTCTCTCTCTCTCTCTATCCCTATCTCTCTCTCTCTCACCGTCTCCCACACTCTCGCAAGCTCCTCAAAGCCAGACTTGCATGCTGTAACAGAGATTGCGCCATGAAGTGAGATGTCAACGTGATATGAGTGCACTGATTGTGAGATTACAAATTGTAATATATAAGGAGGAGGAAAAAAAGTGATATACAACGGACAGTGAATAAAGGTATAAATGAGATTTACACAATTATATATATATATATATATATATATATATATCATAAGTTAAATGAACATAATTATGTAATTAAATAAGTTATATTTGCCTAGGGCGATGACGCTCCCAAAGACTTCCGCCGTCTCACACAAACTCAGCCGGTTGCACTCAAGCACATCGGGCTTGTGCTGAGTGTCGTGGCCGAGAAGAAGGTTTGTTACTTTTACTTAGTATATCTATAATGAGGCTCTCTCTCTCTCACACACATACTCTCTCTCTCTATCTCTCTGTCTCTCTCCCTTTCTCTCCCTCGCTCTCTCTCTCTCTGTCTCTCTCCCTGTCTCTCTCCTTCTCTCTCCCCCGCTCTCTCTCTCTCTCTCTCTCTCTCTCTCTCTCTCTCTGTCTCTCTCACTCTCTCTCTCTTTCTCTTTTCTTTTCTCTCTCTCTCGCTCTCTCTCTCCTTCTCTCTCTCTCTCTCTCTCTCTCTCTCTCTCTTCCTCCCTATCCGAATACTATACCATCTACACGGTCAGGATGCGTCCGGCCGAATCACCGAACTCGAGTGCCGGGCTGATCTTCCCTCAGAGAAGACCAAGCCAAAGGCCTTTATCCACTGGGTCTCCGATCCGGTGAAGGTGCAAGTCCGCCTCTATGATCAGCTGTGGGTTTTTGATTTATTATTATTATATTTTTGTTTACTACCATTTTTCTCCTATTAAAAAAGATCCCTGTCAAGTATCCGTATATCAAACTACGTATATATTTTTCTCTTCATGGTTGTTCAGTAACAATAAAAGATCGCCGGACAAACACAGCTCAAAGTTGTTTTTTGGAGAATGAAGACTAATAACAACAATATCTTGTTGTTATTAGTCTCCATTCTCCAAAACATATCATAAATTTTTTTAATCTCGCTCAAATTATACACCGCTTTTGTATGTAGTGTGTAATGCAGACATGCCGATATTAAAATCATGGTGGATGATATTATTATATTATGCAGATTCCATCACAAGAATCCGGAAGATCCCGCGGTGGTGCCTGGCGGGTTCCTGTCAGATTGCAATGAGGTAGGCGAGACGCGTGTTGTTTATTATGATTCTAGACTCCAGCCTAGACAGTGGAGAGAGAGAGAGTGAGAAAGAGAGGGAGAGAGAGGGATGAGAGAGAGTAAGAGAGAGAGAGAGAGGATGAGAGAGTAAGGGAGAGAGAGTAAGAGAAAGAGAGAGAGAGAGGATGAGAGAGAAAGAGAGAGATAGAGTAAGAGGGAGAAAGAGAGCGAGAGAGAGAGAAAGAGAGAGATGGAGAGAGAGAGAGGATGAAGGATCAAGAGTGATTGCCACAACTTCCCCTAGAGGCGCGCCTGATCGATGCTCCTGGTCCCCATCCCCCCCCCCCAATCCATCCCTCTCTCTCTCTCTCACAACCTGTCACCACTATCTCTCTCTATCTGCTGGCATACAACAACAACAATTCACTCATTCTCTCTCTGTGTTTTGCAAGGGAGGAAAGTGAGAGAGAGGGATGCACGATAACATATCAAATCAACGTCAGGGTCCACCACTTCAAATGTGCAAGTGTAGTAAACTGTCTGACAGTCTGGGCACTCTCTCTCTATCTCTCTCTCTCTCTGTACCTCTCCCTCTCTCTCTCTCTCCCCCCTCCAAATCACGAGGTGGTCACTGTGTTTGCATGCCCTTAGTCATTGCAAAACTACAGAGCAGAGACCCTCCATGACATTTCTCACATCACTCCACAGATCAGAGTCCGTATTGTGAGCGTATGCTGACTCGTGATGAACCTTGAAGTCTTGCAGTTGCGGAGAGAGAGAGAGAGAGGGAGGGAGAGAGAGAGGTGGATAGGGAGAGAGAGAGAGAGAGGAAGAAAGAGAGAGAGGGATAGAAAGAGAAAGAGAAAAAAGTTTTTTTTGATGATTTTTTTTTCCAGAACTCGCTGACGACCCTGCACGGTGTGCTGGTGGACAAGTACCTGCCGGCCAAGCTGGCCATCTACGACAGTGTCCAATTCGAACGTGTCGGATTCTTCGCTGTCGACCCGGACTCTTCTTCCGGCGGAAAGGTGGGGGGGGGGGGGGAAGCGCCCCCTTTCTCATGATAGGAGAAGAGAAAGCTATCATCTGTCATCTTCTACTCACGTCTTTTTCTCTCTTTCTCTGGCTCTCTCTCTCTCTCTCTCTGCTCTCTCTCTCTCTCTATCATCGTTTCTCTCGCTTCTCGCTCTCTTTTCCCATGCACATCTTTCTGCAAACGGATATGACAACGTCATCGTTAAGACAATGGGTTTGAGAGAGAGAGAGAGAGAGAGAGAGAGAGAGAGAAAGCGAAAGAGAGAGAGAAAGTGAGAGAGAGTGAGAAATTCCACATTCTTCAAGACCCCTTTTTGCACTCTCTCGTCTGCAACGCATTTTTTTTCTTTTCCGCTGCACAGTCAACTAGCCAGGAGAGTGAGTCACTGTTTCGCTCTTTCTTTCTCTCTCCTCTCTCATTTCTCTCGCTCTCTCGATTATCTACCGGTATTCATTTCTCTCTCTCACAGATTCTTGTATCTGCCTATCTCTGCTCTCTCCCCATTTCATTGCCACCAGTGCTATCTTTCTCTCTCTCTCTCTCCCTCTCTCTCTCTCGCTCGCTCTCTCTCGCTCTCTCTTTTTACAGCTCGTATTCAATCGCACGGTTCTTCTGAAGGAGGGCGCCTCTTCCAAGAGCTAGCCGGCCGCTCTCCCTCTCCCTGTTCCCCCATCTTTTTCCAGTCGGGATTCCCCTTGTTGATACCGTAATCATCCTCTTGAGACTCCTTCGCTCTTTCCGTTTGTGTTTCTCTCTTGTTGTGTGTTCCAGAGCTCAAATTAAGACATGGGAATAAATTATTTGTTGTTTGTTGTTCTCTTGTTTGCAAAGTCTCGCCACACAGAACTTTCGTTTTTTAACAGATTTATCAATGTTTATGGTTTGTTGTTATTTTGTTTGAAAAGTCATCATGAGAAGTGCAAGATATGAGAGGATGCACGCACAGAGAAGAAGGCTGGGCCTAATATTGGGCTTGGGGGAACAGGGGTCACATCATGGGTTCAGAAAGATGATTTTGATAGGACGGGAGAGAGAGAGAGAGAAAGGCTGGCTTCTGAGCCGAATGGGGAAAAGAGAGAGAGAGAGAGAGAGAGAGTGAAGCCTGAAGAAAGCTACCCACATTCTCTGCACGGTTGACACATCTCCCGGGGGGCAGTCGAACTCTTACGAGGAAAACTCTTTGAGAGCCAGGCTTACACAGTACACAGCACCAAGTGATGTGCAATGAATGGTGGGAGAGACAACAGGAAAGCGAGAGAGCGACAGAGAGAGCGAGAGAAGAGAGAGAGAGAGAGAGAGAGAGAGAGCAAGAGAGAGAGAAAAAGTCCCCGCGTGCAGAGTCCATCCAATCATGTCTTGTGAATGATATATATGATAAGTTAATAGACTTGAATGAGTCTACGGATCGGCGAGAGAGAGAGAGAGAGAGAGAGAGAGAGAGAGAGAATATAAGGGAGACCTCTGCATGGGCATATGTACATTGGGAGGAGGGTGGGAGGGAATGAGAGATATAGCGAGAGAGTATAAAGGGGAAGAGGAGGGAGATAAATAAGTTAGAGAAAGAAAGAAGGAAAGAGAGAGAGTGAGTGAGAGAAATAGTAGACTGGAAAGAACTCGCGATAATAATAGGATTCTTCATCTTCTTCTTCTTTTCGCAAACTATATCATGATGGAGCAGAGAGAAATGAGAATATATAGAATATATGTGCCGGGAATTTCAATTCGTGTGAGATGAGCAATTGAGGATAGGAGAACTGGGAGAGAGAGAGAGAGCGAGAGGAAGAGAGAGAGAGAGACAGAGACAGAGAGAGAGCGAGAGAAAGAAAGAGAGAGACAGAGGGCGAGCAAGAATAAGGTAAATAATATAGAAAGGCGCTGCTGGCAAGTTGCCAGGAAACAGAGTAGTTCAAGAGAGGGGAAAACACACACACAACTTTGGACAGGATGAGAAAGGAAGAGTTGGAGCAGATCTCTCTAAAGATGAGGATAAAGAAGCTTTCAAATATCGACTTATGGCTTCTCTTATCTTCTACATCATCTTAGCGAGAGAGAGGGAGAGAGAGAGAGAGAGAGAGAGAGAGAAGATCAACAGCATCTTGTTTGTTATTGTTGTGTACACTAATAGAACAGGAAGAACGAGTAGGAGGAGGACAGAGTACAAGGAATAAAGGACAAGGTACACGCGGCTTGGCTCAAAAAATAAAATAATGAAAACCGCCAATAGACTATACAAAGTATTACATTGGTAGTACATCATAATAGTAAATAGTAGTAGTAGTAGTATTGTAATGGGTCGATAATACAAGCAAGTCTATGTACAAAAGTGTGTGTATGAAACAGAATTATGATGAGTGAGGCAGAGGGGGAGGGGCATTGTATGTACATGTCGGGCGGGGGTGGGGTCATCGAATTGGAGGTGGGGGTCTCAGTATGACCCTAGCATCAAGGCGCCACCGTTGCAGGAGCCGGATGGTGGCGACGTCGGGCACGACGTGCCGTAGCCTGAGGAGCCGCCGGACGAGTGGCCAGAATAGGAAAAGGCGCCGCCAAATGGCCGGCCGCCAATCCATCTGGACGACGACGAAGCTAGACGCGGCCATGACCCGGAGGAGGTCGTAGCACCACCCATTCGGTGGTGGTGGTGGTGGTGGTCCGAGCCGGACGCTCCGCCGAGGGCTGCGACGCGCGGCACGGACGCCATGTCGGCAGCGGCCACGAGCCGCGCGGGCACAGAGTTCGTCTTGATCGGGAGGGCGCCCGTCGTGTGAACTGCTGCTGCCTCTTCGTCGTCATCTTCGTACTCTTCCTCCTCGTGGCTTGGCCCGGCTTCTTCGTCTTCTTCTTCTGACTCGGCCTGCTTGAGCCAGGGATGCTCGAGGAGTACGGAGAGACTAGGGCGCTCCGAGCCGTGGAGGGACAGGCAGCGGCGGATCAGATCTTTGCAACCTGAAATTAGTTGGATTACTATCTTCTTTTTGAGCGAGAGAGAGAGAGAGAGAGATAGAGAGAGAAAGAGAGAGAGAGAGCATCAGAGAGAGCACCAGAGAAACAGAGAAAAGAGAGATACGAACCCTGCGAGAGTGGCCGTCTCCAGTGGATGAATCCGGAAGTGATGTCGGAGTCTCTCTTGAACGGAATGTCGCCGCAGACCATGTCATGGAGGAGAATGCCGAGTGACCACACCGTAGCCTCTTCTCCATCGTAGCTCGCGCGTTCGATCCACTCGGGAGGCGAGTAGACGCGGGTTCCTGAAGGGAAGAAGAATATAGGATACTGTATTCGTTCCAGGATTACTGTAGTATCCGAATTCGATCAAGATAACACTGTGCTACGAATCTCCTCTTCTTTTTGCATAACATGTTTTTATTATCATAATCTTCGCTCGCATCTTGGACTACCGTAGTAGTAATAGAGTAGTAGAAGGAGGAGGGATTACTAGATCTGATGTTTACAATTTAAATTTCAACAGTAATTTATTGCAAACTCTCATTTTTGCAAGCAAGCAAGCCTACTACAAGTAGTAGTATTTCAATGCAAAGTCAAGTTGGTGGTGCTCTGTGTGGCCTCCCTCTAAACTCTTCCTACAGTTTCTCTTCATTAGCAACTGCTCTCCTCGAGGTCACTTTGGAGATGGCTCTCTTTCTCTCGCTCTCTTCTCTCGATCTCTCTCTCTCCCTCTCTCTCTCTCTTTCTCTCTTTCTTTCTCTTTCTTTCTCTCTCTCTCTCTCTCTCTTCAAGAGGAAGTGAGTGGCCTTGACTTCCTGTCAACGGCTTCCCCCCTATGGTCCCCAATGCCCGGCCCGCGCTCCCACAACATCCCTCCTCATACATGTCATCATCACCTCATGAGAGACGCCTTGGCCACCTCTTTTCTCTTCCTCTCCTCTCTCACTCTCTTTCCTCTGATCTCTCTACGCTCACTCTCTCGCTCTCTTTTCTCTAGTCTCTCTCCATCTCCCCTCTCTATCTCTACTCTCTTACGAGGTCACGACACCACGTGCCGGTCTGCTGACCACTTCTTCGTATTCTAGTTGCTTCTCTCTCTGCCCTTTTCATCTCAATCTCTGCGCCCTCTCATCTCTCTACACTCTCTCCTCCTTCCTCTGCGCTCTCTCTTCTCTTCACACTCTCTCTCCCTTTCTCTACTCTCTCTCTCTCCACTCTCTCCAGTACAGGAATGCGCGGGACGCAGCAAGTACTGCGAGGGGACAGACTATTCTGTTTGCATTTGAATGGTTGCAGTGATGGAGGGAGGACGATAGAGAGAGAGAGAGAACGAGAGAATCAGACAGACAAGCGGGCAGACATTTGGTAAGCGAGAGGCAGAGAAAGAAAGACTCCGGGAGACATTCTCTCTCTCTCTCTGGTGCTGTCCGTGCCAGGGTGGTGCCAGCTGCGCGGCCTCTCCGAACACCTTGGCACTTTGCCAAACCGGCCTCTCTTTTTCTCTCTCTCTCTCTCTCTCTCTCGGCATCTCTCTGCACTTTTTGCCGCGTTCTGCATACACTCATTGCCGTGCTATGCTGTGACTGTGCACAACGCGAGGTAGCAAAAAATCACAGAGGAGCCCAGTGACGAGAGATGGAAAGAGAAGCAGAGAGAAAGAGGGTGAGAGAGAGAGAGAAAGATAGAGAGAGAAAGAGAAAGAGAGATAGAGAGCTATGCGCACCAGATGATATACGAGAAGAAGACGAAAAAAGAAGTGCAAGGAGGGCGTGGGAGAATGGGAGAGAGAGCGTCGTTATTTCGGGATGAAGAGTGAAGGTGGCAGAGATAATGAACGAGTGATAGAGAGTGGGTGAGAGAGAGAGAGATAAACAGACGAATGGAGATTTCGCAACTTTCAACTCGGCAGCTTCATCCTCTTTCTCACTCACTCTCTCTCTCTCTCTCTCCCTCTCACTATCTCGCTTTCTCTGACTTTTCAGCTGCTTCCCGCCTTTCCTCCACCCACATCACATGACGTAATACTAGAATGGGCTTGAAATTGCGCGCGCCTGGGCGAGTTGGCTCAGTGCCAAAACGTCAATCTCTTTCTCTGACGCTCTCTCTCTCTCTCTCCGCCCTCCTTTATGCCACCCCTCAGGCAGCTGTGCCCCTCTCCACTTTCCATCTCTCTCACTCTCTCCTCCAAATGCAAACTCACGTGTCTCCATGAGGCACAATCACCCAAAAGGGCATCAGAGAGGAAACCAAATAGAGGCATGTGAGACGGGAGGGAGAGGGAGAGAGCGAGAGCGAGGGAGAGAGAGAGAGAGCGAAAGAGAGAGAAAGAGAGAGAGAGTGAGCGAGAGAGAGAGAGAGAGACGGCGCTGGATGAGTAGCAACGTCAAGTGCAAGAGAAAGAGAGCCCTGTGGCAACGAAATGCCATTCCCAACCAACGACAGACGCCGCTATCTCTCTCTCTCTCTCTCGCTCTCGCTCCACCTGTCATATGTTTTTTTCTCTGCTTCTCAAATCACTCTCTCTCTCTCTCTCTCTCTCTTCATCAACATCATGTTTTTTTCGCCTTTTCTCTTCCCTCTCACCAACCATTGGGAGCGGCCAAACAGTGCAACACAATGCACAAACAGAGAAGCATAGCATGAGAATGAGCGAGAGAGAGAGAGAGAGAGAAAGAGAGAGAGAGGAGAGCGAAAGGCAGAGAAAGAGAGAGAGAGAAAGAGAGAGAGGAGAGCGAAAGGCAGAGAAAGAGAGACATAGAAACAACGAAAAAGGCAGCGCCGCGCCGACAGGAGAGCTCCTTCCTCTGTGCTGTTGCGACGGAAAAGGGCAACTCGAGTGCAAGGAAGAGAGCAGCATCATGGGGCAGAGCAAAAAGCTTTACCTTTTTTCCTTTCTTTCTCTCGTACTCTCTCTCTCTCTCTCTAGAGTGAGAGAGAGAGAAGAGAGTGGTAAGAGAAGCAGACAAACCTTCAAAGTCGGTGTAGTGCTCGGTCTTGACGAAGGCGCCCGAGCCAAAGTCGACGAGATGCAGCCGCCGCGCCACCTTGTCGACCACCACGTTCTCATCCTTGATGTCACGGTGGAAGACGCCGAGCGATTTGCATGCCAACGCTGTCTCGACGATCTGGAAGAGAGAGAGAGAGAGAGTGTTTAGAGAGAGAGAGAGAGAGAGAGAGAGAGAGAGAGAAGAGAGAGAGAGGGGGGAGAGAGAAAGAGCGAGAGAGATGAAAGGAAAAAATGTCAAAAAATGTCAACCAATTAACTTATAGCTCAATCAGCAAAGAGAGATATGATGGACAGCTTGTTCTAGCCGATGGCGCCAGCCATCATTTTGATAAGAGAGGAAAGCATGGAACGAAATGTGTGATGGGGTAAGGCTATGAAATTAGAGGTGATTGGCGACCGGAAAAGAGGAGTAGGAGAGAGAGAGAGAGAGAGACAGACGAGCTGCCTACGGGTGGTGAGACAAAAGATAAGTGGAGGAGGGAGCAATCGGATGGATGGTAGACTGATCTATCAGGCGTGATAACCTTTCCCTATCAGACTCTTGCGATCTCTCAATGATAGAGAGAGAGAGAATGATTGACAGACGATTCGTCTTTTTGTTGAAAAGTATAATGGGCAGGGTTCAAAACAATGGGTCTCGTGTTCAAATATATATATATATATATATATATATATATATATATATATATATATATATATAGAATAGCCATGTAAGGGGCGAATGTATATATATATATATATATATATATATATATATATATATATATATAATATATATACATATATATATATATATATATATTTATATATATATATATATATATATATATATATATATATAAATATATATAGAATAGCCATGTAAGGGGCGAATGAGAAGGCAAAATGAATGAAATGAATTGAATAAAGTAAAATATTTAAAAAAAAAATAATTTAATTAATTTAATAAATAAAATTAATTAATGAATTAATGGTACCTGCTTGAAGAATCCTCTCGCCAGCGTCTCCGAGAGCGCGCCGCTCTCCGTGATGTAGTCAAAGAGGTCGCAGCAGATGGCTGGCCGCTCCATGACGATCAGATAGCCATCGGCACGCTCGAACCACTCGAGCACCTTGACGACGCCGTCGACCGAGGCGCATCTTAAGCGAGAAAAAAATTCACATTTGAATTCGAGCCCTATTTCCCTGAGGCTAAGGGGTCACAGAGCGCGTTTTTTAAGAGCTTGCACATCAACGTTTTATGTTTATAAACAACAAAAAAATTATATGAAGTACATGTACAACAAAATGTTCAAACTCAAGCTCAAAAAAGGCAATAAAACAAATAAAAACAAAATGACGTAATAAACAAATAAAGAAGCAAATACAAAAAAAAAGTAATAAATAAAGAAAAAAGAAAGCACATACCTCAACAGGAGCACAAGCTCGAGCGGCACGGTTCGGCCGGCGAGGCAGCTCCACTCGGTGACGTTGGCGCGCGCGACGTACTTGACGGCGACGACCTGGAGCGAAATTTTTTTAACAATATTAAAAAATTACTTACACTACAGTTACTGTACTAAATATATAAAAAATTATATAAATTAATAAAAATATTGATATAATAAATAAACAAACAAATCAACGACCCCCCTCCCGCCCCTCCCGCTCCCTCTCGCGCTCTCCCACCCCCTTCCGCGCCCTCACCCTCCTCACCAGTCCGTCCGAGTGCCGGAATCCGGTGTAGACCGTGCCGAAGCCGCCACGACCGAGCTCGGGGCCGAGGCGGTAGCGGCGCTTGAAGGCCGCGTAGTCATTCGCTGGAGAAAGAAAGAGTGAGATCAGGAGAGCAGGTATATCTGGATTGGGGGGATATCTAGAGAGAGAGTGAGAGAAAGAGAGAGTGCGAGAGAGAGAGAGTGAGAGAGAGAACCAGATAAGGACACAATCGGGATCGCATATCTCATGGAATGAAAGGGGGGTTACTGACGGGTGAGAGAATCATCGAGGGGTATCACGTGCGCAAGTCATGATTCGGGGTATGATCAGAGAGATTCATGACCAGTAGGTCACCCCTTTTCGGGTGTAAAGAGAGAAAGAGAGTGGGAGAGAGAGAGAGAGCGAGAGAGAAGGGGAAAGAGAGACAGCAGAGATATAAAGGCTAAAAATAAGGGAAGAAAGGAGCAAAACGAGAAAAGAGAGAGAGAGAGAGAGGAGAGAGAGAGGGAGGGAGAGGAGAAAGAGTGGGGAACGCGCACCCGGCCGGCCAACCATTGGAATGTGGACAAAGACAGGATAGCCCCCCCCCCTGGCCGGTGGCCAGGAATTCTTTAGGAAAAAAAGAAAGATGGAAGGGAGGGGAGAGAGAGAGAGAGAAGAGAGAGAGAGAGAGAGAGAGAGAGAGAGAGCATAAGAGATGAGATGAGATGAAGCCTGAAAAGCAGCTCCAATATACGCGCGGCGCATACCTTTCTCTCCACTTGGAGGGCGGCTAATTTTTCCAAGCTAATCGGAAAATAAGCGATTGAGAATGAGCATGAGCTTTCCTGTGGGTCCATGTTGCTGTGATACACCCTTGGGTAAGAGAGAGGGGGAGAGAGAGAGGGAGAGAGAGAGGGAGTGAGGGAGAGAGAGGAAGAGAGACAGACAGACAGACAGAGATGCTTTCCGAGTTGAGCCTAATGCAAGGAGCGTAACAGCCTGAGGCTGAGAGCAGCGACAGTTGCTACTATTCCCTCTCCTTCGATCCCCCTAGGCTTCGCCAAGATCCCCCGCCGGCAGATCCCCCTCTCTGTCTTCAGACTCTCAGTCACAACACATAGCTTGCTTGATAATTGCTGTGCGCGGGAAATTTAAATTTTCGAAATGATTCGAAATCTAGTTCGTGTGGCGCTGCAAAACAATATACAGCATACAACAAAGGCGGCGGCAAAGTGTACGAATGCAGACAACGGCGTTGAGGCAGTGAGAGAGAGAGAGAGAGAGAAAAAAGAGAGAAAGAGAGAGAGAGAGAAGAGAGATCAGAGAGAGAGGGAGAGAGAGAGTGAAGAGAGAGACAGCAGAGAAAGAGACAGAAACAAGAGTTTTGGTTTGTACGTGTGCTGGAAATCTCTGAGGCCACCGCCGCTCATACATACATACATACATACATACATTCTCTCCAGCCATAAAAACAAGAATGGGTTGAACGCGAGCGAGTGCGCAGAGTGTGTGGGAAGTTGAGAGAGCGCAGAGAGAGAGACGGAGAAGGGGGAGAAAGTGAGAGAGAGAGAGAAAGAGAGAGAGCGAAACAAGTGGCTCTGCACAACGGAGTCATATGATGTGTTGAAGGGTTGGAGAAGGAATGTAGTGACAGCAATAGAGAGAGAGAGAGAGAGAGAGAGAGAGAGAGAGAGAAAGAGAAAAGATGAGAGGGGGAAGGAGGGGGTGCCCGGGTGGGCCACCCCAACCTACCATCGCCAGCAACGATTCGCCTAAGGGGCGAAACTACTGATAGGCAGGGGGAGTATGCTCTTCGAGATAGTGAGAAAGAGACAGAGAGAGAAAGAGAGAGAAAGAGAGAAAGAGAGAAAGAGAGAGAGACTGTCAGAGAAGCAGAGAAGAAAAAATATTAGCTCTTCATACCTGATTTATCTGACGAAGTCGACGTGCTAGAGAAGGCGCCGACAGACATGTTCCGCAGACGGCTCGCCAGCATAGAGACTGCGCACGAGGGAAGAGAGCGCAGAGAGCGAGAGCAGAGAGAGAGCTTTCTCTGCTTCTCTGCCTTCTTCTCTGCCGTCTTCGTCTTCTCGACGCTGCTGCTGTTGCTGCTTTCACTTGGAAGCGCCGTCAGTTCTCTGTGAAAAAACAGCCAATTTTTTTTATATATTTTTAATATTAATTAATTAGTTAATTAATTCATTCATTTATTGACTGTTCGAAGGCCGAAAATATACACACATTTACACAAATCAAACGCGCGAAAGAGGGAGAAAAATAAATTCTAAAAAGAATGTTTTGCATTCAACACCTCTCTCAACAACATTTGTGGAGGTGGCGAGTCTAGCGACAAGGACACGCAAAAATCTTCTAACGACATACTAGTAGAGTGTCAGAGGGTGAGTGAGTGAGAGAGAGAGTGAGATGGTGAGGGAGACTGTAAGAGAGAAAGAAAGAAAGAGAGAAAGAAAATAGCCAAAAGACACACGATATGAAGCCTGGTTTGCAAGCTTCTCATCTTCTCTTTCTCTCCAAACCCATGACTGCCTTTCTGCAGTATGGCCCGGGTGCCATGCGCATGTTGGTTGACTGATTGCTGGTAGGCTTTTCTCTCTGTCTCTCTCTGTCTCTCTCTCTTTGTCTCTCTCTCTCTCTGTCTCACTCTCTCTCTGTCTCACTCTCTCTCTCTGTCTCTCTCTTTCTCTCTCACTCTCTCTCTCCCTCTCTCTCTCTCTCTTTCTCTCTCACAATCCTCTCTCCTGATCAACCGATCACTGACTTTCCAACTTACACACGTCACTCGTCACAGACAGGGCATACACACACGGGCAGGCGACATTATCAGCGACCACACGACCAAGGAGCAGAAAACGAATGATCGAGAGGGAAAGTTGGAGAGGGAGAAGAGAGAGAGAAAGAGGGAGAGAGAGAGAGAGTAAGAGAGTGAGAGGGAGAGTGAGAATTAGAGAGAAAGAGAAAGAGAAGTAGACAAAGTCTGAGCCAAACGAGAGATAAAGCGAATAAATCAGAGACGCAACAACGCACGACACGAAATGGAAATTCATACTCGGAAAAAGGTGGCTAAGTCTAGAAACAGAGAGCAAACTAGAGAGAGAGAGAGAGAGAGAGAGAGAGAGAGAGAGAGAAGGAAGAGGGAGAACGAGTGAGAGAGAGAGAGCGAGCGTGAAAGTGAGAGAGAGAGCGACAGCAGACAGAGCGCCAGGTGAGCTCTGAGTGCAAGCGAGCATACGGAGGGCAAAGCAGCAGCCAACCTGGACATGTGACATTTGTCAGATGACGAATGGAGAGAGTGGAGAGAGGAGAGAGAGTGGGAGTGCATTAGGCAGAGAAAGAGAGAGCAGAGAGAGAGTGAGGGAGGAAAAGAAGCAGAGAAAAAGGGAGACAGAAAGAAAGCGCATCCTTCAGCCAGCCGCCGCGCCAGTCAAATACGCGTGTGCGGAATAAGTCTGTACAGCCGATTGCATCATCATCAGATGTAGATGAAATGAGAAAAGCAAGGAAAAGAGAGTTGAGAGAGAAAGACTGAAGGGGCTCCTCTAGGCATGCATGTGATGGGGAAAGTAAAAGGGAGAGGAGGAAAAGGGGACCTGAGAAAGAGAGAAGCCACGCCCCCATTTGGATATCTCGCGCGCGCGACCGTGAGTTAAAGGGCGAGGAGAGGTGAGCGGGCAGCACATATGCGAGCGCCATCTCAGCAGCTTGGAGATGAAGCTTGAGGAGAAGCTGGGAACAGGGAGAGAGAGAGAGAGAGAGAGTGAGAGAGTAAGAGGGTGAGAGAGAAAGAGAGTAAAACGAATGCGATTGTCTACGAGTATGGACGCGGGCGGGGAATGGGGCGAATGTGGAGAGAGCCCCAGCCAGCAGCAGCTACTCGCCTTGCGATGCTGAGCGACGAAAGAGAGCGAGAGAGAGCGAGGAGGAGAGCGAGAGAGGGGAGAGGGGAGAGAGAGAGAAAGAGAGAGAGAAAGAGAGAAAGATTGAGAGAAATAGAGAGACGACCACTCGCCGCCTGCTGCTGCTGCTCTCTCTGGCCACGCCCCTCTTGGCAGAGAGCCAAATGAAAGAGGCGACCATGTGAGGTGGAGCGAGAGAGTGCATGGCGAAGAGAGGCAGGCAGACGGTGAGACGGCGGCACGCGAGAGAGTGTGCACTCACGAGAGAGTCATCGCCGCCGCCAGGCGGCTAGAGAGCATTGCGAGTCGTGTGCGCGGTGAGAGAGAGAGAGAGAGTGTGAGAGGGAAAGAGGAGGAGAGTATGCTGCTCCTCTGCTCTGAATGACTATGAAGAGTGAGATGCTGAGAGGGAAGGGCAACGAGCGCGAGAGAGAGAGAGAGAGAGAGGCAGAGAAAGAGAGTAAAAGGGGGATTCCGAGAGCTCGCGACGGCTGCTGCTACTGCGCAGATGTGGGATATGGAAGGAGAGAGAGAGAGAGAGAGAGAGAGAGAGAGAGAGAGAGATGAGGAAGGGGTTTGGGGACGGGAAGGGGGGATGCAAGTTGCTTTCTTTCTATACCCGCTCGCGGGGGGCGAACTCGGGGCCACCCATGTGTGTCATCCCCTCACCATTTGTCTCTCTCTCTCTCTTGCTCTCGCTCTCTCCCTCTCTCTCTCTTGCTCTCTCTCTCTCTCTCTCTCTCGTCCTCGGGCATGATATAGTATGAAGACGGGGCACAAAGCGAGCAAAAGCATCATAACTAAAGGATAAAGGACATGCGGACTTGGAGAGAGAGAGAGCGAGAGAGAGAGAGAGAGAGAGAGAGAGAGAGAGAGGTGGGGGGGGGAGGTGGGTAGAAGGACCGAGGGCGACTTGGAGAGGGTGTGTGGAGGGACCGAGTAGAGTCCAGGAGGGAGTCCAGAGGAGGGTGCTGGCTGCTGCGCGGGTTGTTAGGGCCAACACAGTATGTATGTATGAGAGGCAAATCTCGGCACTGCGCGACACACCACTTTCTCTCCTCCTGTACAGCACGAGGAGACTTTCTCGCGCTCTCTCTCTCTCCTCTCTCTCTCTCTTTCGCTCTCTCTCTTTAATCTCTTCCAGCTCGTCCTCAGACTGCACTCAGTCAGCCGGCTGTGTCACGAGGGGATGAGAAGAGAACCTGGTGAGGGAGAGAGAGAGAGACTAACGAGAGAGAGAGAGAGAGAGAGCCAGAGAAGCAGACAAATAGCAAAGAGGGCACAAGAATGTGACTAGGAAAATCTCGGGGTGGGTGGGGATGGGGGGAAACATAACACTCTCGCTTTGCCTGGCGGCGCGGCGGGCGGGAATGAGGATGACATCTCTCTTTCTCTCTCTCTCTCTCTCTCTTCTCTCTCTCGATTTCTCTCTCTTCTCTCTCTCTCTCATTCTCTCTCTCCCTCACTCTCTCTTCTATCTCACTCTCATTCTCTCTCTATCTCTCTTCTCCCCTTTCTCTCTATCTCTTCTTACTCTCATTGTCTCTCTTCTCTTTCTCACTGTCTCTCTCTTCCTCCCGCACTAACTGAGAGGATCACGAGACTTGGCTCTCTCTCACCATCAGTCAGACTAATTCATAAGCCTCATGAAGGAGGAGGTGAGGGCAGGTGAGGGGCGTGATGGAGGATGGTGATAATGGAAATGAGAGAGTTAGAGAGAGAGAGAGAAAGAGGCAGCGAGATAGAGAGAGAGACAGGGAGAGAGAGAGACAGAGAGAGAGAGAGAGAAAGAGAGAGACAGAGACAGCGAGAGATAGAGAGAGCGATAGAGAGGCTACAAACTGATATGAAGTGTGCACATATTTTCGAGGGTGATATATAGGCATCTCATTTGCATCAAGTGGAGAGAGAGAGAGAGAGGATGATATGGCTGGTCTGGTGGGCCAAGCAAGCGGCCATGGAGGAATGAAGGAAGGTGTAAAAGGGAGTACTATCCTTGTGATCAGGATGTGACCTCATATGGACGTGCTGGGCAGTACACTCTTCGTCAATGTCACCAGTCATCCTACTCATGGCTCTCTCTCTCTCTCACTCTCTCTCTCTCTCCATCTCTCTCTCCCTCTCTCCCTCTCTCTCTCTCTCACTCTCTATCTCTTTCTCTCTCTCTCTCTTTCTCTCTCTCCCTCTCTCAATTTATCTCCGCGTTCTCTGATAGTTTCAACACTTCATTCCCATTTCATTCGCCCTTATTCTCTTCGGGGAAAGGGGAAAAGGTGAGTCGGAGAGTTTCTTCGTCCAAGTGGCAAAAAAAACGGTGACGCAACATACAATGCATATATTTCTCTAGTTTCTTCTTTCTCTCTCTCCGCTCTCTGTTCTCCTCTTTCTCTCTCTATTCTCTCTCTCTTCTCTCTCTCTCTCTTTCTCTTCCTAGATTCCGGCATTACCGCCACATCGTTCTTGTCTTTCCTTTGCGGAATGACTTGGAAAGAGGCTAGAAAGAAGAAGAAAGCAAGAAAAAAGAGTAGCTGGTTAGATGTTCTGCAGCAGAATTCCATACGTGACTCACTCTCTTTGTCGAGCTCTCTGGAGATGGCAAATCAAGACGATA
>CALZFC010000354.1:985000-1032500 GCA_945643635.1 Allodiplogaster sudhausi
AAGGAAATCACCGACAAAACAGGTACGCTTACACCCCAAACAAGGCTGTGCAGAAGAAGAAGAAAAAGAAGAATGTCTATGATGAAGAAACTACTATTGGAAAAAAGAAAATGAGAGATGAACAATCAAAGAATTAATTTACATATTTTAGCTTCCTGGAGAATAAACAAATAAATTAACAATCGAATAAATCAGCCTCCAATTATTCTCTACTTTTCCAAATAGTACAGTAGCTATAGAACACTAATAAACTGAATTAATTCTAAAGGATTTCAGAATCTATGTTACAGTATACTTATAGTCTAGACTATACTATATCTATTAATCTATGTTACTGTATAGACTTGACCAATGTTACAGTATAGAATAGTACGAGCAGCTGGAGAAGGGAGTTCCATCAAGGGTGGACAGAACGGTGTGGGGAAAGTGTCGAATAAAGAAGAGGGATAGGGGCGTGTGCTGCTTGAGAGTGGGGAGAGTGCAAAGAGAAACAATAGAGACAAATGAGGAGGAAGTCCGTACAAATAAGTGCGGTGGAGAGTGAGAGTAAGAGAGAGAGAGAGAGGGAAAGAGAGAGAAAGAGAGAGAGAGATAGAGAAAGAGAGCGAGGGGAGAGAAAGAGAGAGAGAGTGAGAGAGAAAGAGAGAGAGAAGGAAAGAGAGAGAGAGAGATAATGAGAAAAGGAGAGAGGGAAAGAGAGAGAGAGAGACAATGAGACAAAGAGAGAGAGAGAGGGGCATAGAGAGAAAGAAAGATAGAATAAAACAGTGGCTCGGAATGAGACGTTTGCTGGCAGATGGGCAAACGGACACAGGACGACGTCGTCCCTCGAATTCACAACGTAAGCAGGAGGCGGCGAAAAGCAGCTATATTTTCTCTGCTTCTTTTCCTCTCTCTCTCTCTCTTTCTCTCTGTCTCTCTCTCTGTCTCCCTCTGCCTCTCTCTCTTTCTCTCTCTCTCTCCTGTTTTCCTCTCTCTCTCTCTCATCTTCCTTGAATTCATGCTACGGCAATATACTGGAGCTCGGGCATCACTTGCCTTCATCACGTGCCCCCTTCATTTTTTTTCCTTTTTTTTCCATTTTACATCGCTCTCTCTCCTCTCTCGCTCTCTCTCTCTCTCGTTCTCTCTCTCTTTCTCTCTCGCTCACCCTCTCTCTCGCTCTCCATCTCTCTCTCTTTCTCTAGCTACATCCATGCCTAACACACTCCACGAACGGCATATATGTACGTAAAGGAACGACGAAGAGGTCTCTATAATAATAATAAAAAAAAGAAAGAGAAGAGGAACGGGTGTGCTGGCGGCAACAGGAGGAAAAGGGAGAGAGATAGAGAGAGAGAGATAGAGAGAGAGAGGAAAGCCGGGGCGTGGAGTAGGAGAAGCTGAAGCTGAGGAGCACATGGAAAAACGATAGAGCCTATTCGGACGCAACCATGACATAAAGTGAAAGGGTGCATACACTGGATGGACTCGACTCCGAGATGCGTTCTCTCTCTCTCTCTCTCCGGTTTATGACCACGAGTGGCAGAGAGATAGTGAACGGGGTAGAGAGAGAGAGACAGAGAGAGACAGAGACAGACCGAGAGAGAGATAGAGAGAGAGAGAGCGAGAAAGGGAGAAAGAGAGCGAGAGAGAGAGAGAGAGAGAGCGAGAGAGAGAGAGAGGAGCTTCCTCCCGCCTGATTCTGCATCTCTGTCACCTAGCTGGCGTCAGTGCCAGCGGTGGCGCCTTCTGCGATCAAACTCTCTCTCTCTCTTTCTATCTCTCTCTCTCTCTCTCTCTCTCTGCAACCTACATTCCGCGGGTCTCGCTCGGTCAAATCAGCAGCAGTAACTACTCACCAGCTCTCGTCACTTCCGATGTTGCGCAAGAATCTCTCTCTTATCTCTCTCTCTCTCTCTCTCTCTCTCTCTCTCTCTCACTCTTATCTCTCTCTCTTATATCTCTCTCTCTCACTCTTATCTCTCTCTCTCACTCCTATCTCTCTCTCTTATATATCTCTCTCTCTTCTCTCTCTCTCTCTCTCTCTCTCTCTCAGCTGCAATGCTCACATTTGAAAAGGCTACAAGAGACACGCAGCAGAAGACTTCTTTATTCGCTAGATGCACTACACGACTACTAATTCAAATCACGCGCTGCTTCGTGTTGCCAAACAGAGAGCAAGAGGAGGAGTTATGCCGCACGGCACGGGGTATAATACGGAGGGCACAAGAAGAGAGAAGAAGAAAGTATAAGAAAGTACACACTACATTATGTCGTTCCGTTAACAAGTACAGCACGCGCGACATAATTCCTCTAACATTAACTAGTATACACGATATCATTTCTCTCTATCACGAACAAGTATGCCTCATGACAGCATCTCCGAAAAAGCTACAGTAGAACCAAGTCAGCTGATAACTCAATAATAGTGTGCGCGAGTGTGCGGGACGACAAATGCTAAACTGCTTAATCGCAGCTGAACTACTTTACGGCCCTGGCTGAATGTCGCGCGCGCGAGACTTTTCTGCTCGGTTCTACTGTATATGCGTGCGTGTGAACCGTTTCGAGTCTTCTCTTACTTATGACTTTGTGGGTGCTGCTGCTTTTAAGGCATACGACAGGCACACAGATCACGTGAGGATGATGAAGATGCAATTGAGACGTAGCCTAGCTTTGCGTGGGTCTACATAGAGCTCGATGAGTGAGGCGTAGAGGCCTTCGAGCGGGGCGGGCTAAAAGCTTACTGTGGCGAGCGGTCAGTGCTGACGTGTGTTAAAATGATGCCGAAAAAATAGAGAGATTAAAACGGGAACATTTGGTTGGCCAATGGTTTATTGGGTTTGATAGCAAGAGAAAAAGCGGCTTTTCGGAGGTTTTAATAATCTTTACTTTTTGAATTTGAATGGACTGGAGCGCAGTTTAGCGCGTTTAAGCGGCGACACCATCACGTCAACGCGAAATGCATACATGGGCCGTAAAATAAACACCACAAAATTTGCAAAATCTCCACGACGAATATGCAAATTTTTCTTCTTCTAGCAGTATGAAAGAGTGCGATTCTCGGCTAGGTTAGCAAAGGCAATTGAGCAGGAGCAGCAGATAAAACCATTGACAATCTTATTAATCATTTTGGCATTGAACGAAAACGCTTATAACTACCGAAAATTAAAATTAAAAATAAAATAAAAACAAAGATAAAATCTGCGGGCAGTAAGTCAATCAAGCCAAATTACCGGCATAGTTATGTTTAGTAGTACTTTTCGTCGCGTTGAAGACAACCATACTTTTAGAAGAGCTTGAACTTTCTGAGAACAAACTTTCGAGAACAGCATAAAGCCACAAGAAAAGGGAATGACTACCCAAACTTTGACCACATTAATGATGGCCACGAATGAAAGGGGGGAGAGAGAGGAGAAAACGATTTGTTTGCTTGCCCGCAGATCATGATCGGGCGGTGGCAGTCAAGAACACAGGGAATAATGATGATAGAGAGAGAGAGAGAAAGAGTGAGAGTGAGAGAAAGAGTGAGAGAGAGAGAAAGAGTGAGAGAGAGAGAAAGAGTGAGAGAGAGAGAGAAAGAGTGAGAGAGAGGGATAAGGAAAGTGAGAAGGAGAGAGAGCGACAGAGAGAGCGAGACCGCAGGTCCGAAAAACGGCAATGAATGGAATGCGGACATGAATAGAGTGAATCCAGTATGAAAGTGAGCTCAGAGAGGCAAGAAAGAGTGAGAGTGAGAGACAGAGAGGGCGAGAGAGAGAGAGTAAGAGAGAGAGAGAGAGAGAGAGAGAAAGAGAGAGAAGACACTCGGGAGATCTCCAACAACTGCAACCGTTCCACCGTTCGCAATACGGAGAGAGCCTCCTATCGTATGACTTCGCTCCTCAAGTTCCTGTCAAGTTTGACCGCGCGAGACGTAAATTCCTCATAATAATTCAGCGAATTTGCCAGAACGGGGGAAGGGTGACAAGTTCAACAAAGAAGACTCATCCACTAGAAACCAAAACAAAAGCTGATCAATCAGCGCGTGAAACTACCACGTGTGGTCATGCTGCCACTCTAAAAAGTTTAATCTCCCCCCGTTTGGATTACTGTCTCGCAGGCTTGATTGGGCGTGGGAGGAGGCGAGAGAGAGAGAGAGAGAGAGAGAGAGAGAGAGAGAGAGAAAGAGAGAGAGAGATAGAGAGAGAAGTAGAGAAAGAAGAGAGAGAGAGAGAGAGAGAGAAAAGAGAGAAAGCACAACAACAGAACAAAATTCATTACACAGCTTTCGCCCCGGATCCTTTTCATTCATACGAATATGATATGATCGTGAACTCTCTGTCGCACATGGTTCAGCTTTCAAATATGGCCAAATAAATAATATACAATGATAGTCTCCGAGGGCGCTGACATCCATGCCTTCGTTCATTCTCTCTCTCTCTCGCTCTCTCGCTTTCTCTCTCCCTCTCTCTCTCTCTCACTCTCCTTTCTCTCGCGCTCTCTCGCTCTCTCTCTCTCACTCTCTCTCTCTATCTCACTCTCCCTCTCTCTCGCCCTCTCTCTCTCTCTCTCTCTCTCTCTCTCTCTCTCTCTTACGTAGACTCGTTTTTCTTCTCCTCAACTCCTCTTCCTGTTAGCCTACATATATCAAATCTGTGCTCTGCCCTCTTCTCCCTCTCACACACATACCACAACTCGGATGATGAAAAGGAGTCCTCCTTTGTGGCAGAGCAGACGATGCATGCAAAGTACGCTCTGCGGATACCAACACAGACACAGAGAAGAGAGATTACAAGGACCATCTCATGATTATGAGATGGTCCTTGTAATCTCTCTGTGGAATGGGGAAGAAGAAGAAGAGAGAGAGAGAGAGAGAGAGAGAGAGAGAGAGAGGGGGAAAGAGAGAGAGAGAGAAAGAGAGAGATACAGAGAAAGTGGGAGAGAGAGAGAAATAGAGAGAAAGAGAAAGAGAGAGAGAGAGAGAGAGAGAGAGAGAGAGAAACAGTGAAAAGAAAGCCAGCAACCGAGTCTGTCGACGAAAATCAGAGACAAGCAAGAAAAAATTTTTGTAAAAAAAAAAAAAAAAAAAAAAGAAAACAGCCCAGACAAAATGGATGATTAATGGAGGGCATGTGCTTGGACGGCTCTTCTTTCCATGTTTGCTGTACTTTAGCACGTCGTTTTTTTTGCTTCTTTTTCTTCTTCTTCTTCTTCTTCCATTCTTTTCAGCACATTTTCCGCTATAATCTTGATGCCGTTACTGTTTGGCGCATTACTCATGTAAAACCGCATAAAAAAGCAGCACGTAATAGGCAAATAAACAAATAATAATGACATTGCCTTTTGGCATTACTCATGTAGAAGCGGCCGAGAAGCGCACGTAGTAAAGACAAAAAAAGAAATCATAATAAAAAAAAAATACCTGCTGACTCCTCGTTTCCTTCGACGTTCCTCTCTTGTGACTGTCATTCTTCTTGTCTCTCGCCGCGGAGACGGTCGTCTTTTCTGGCGCTGGCGCCATCTGGCGGGGGGCTTCTCCTAGGCGCTGGCGGCGGGCGAGTAGCTTTTTATGGCCGGCTGACGGCACCGGCGGCCTCGGGATCGAGCGGCCGCGGACGCGAAGATGCGCGAAGCGCGCTGCCCACGCCGTGGCTTCTGCGTCCAAGACGGGATCTCAAACAGTTCAAATAACATTATAATATGAAAGGCACATAATATTCATATAAAACTCTAAGACGTTTACAACAGTTCCATTAATCTAATCAAGAAAAAAGTGGCTTTATGCACGTACACACTTCCAATTCATTGACAAGAGTCTATTAAAATCAGGAAGAAAAAAAGTGCACTTGACATTTCCAGCGAAGATAGACCACGAATAGAAACTACAAATAATATGAATTCTTAAAAAAACTTATTTACCCGCTGGCGCACGTCAAAATCATTCTATGCCACGATGACAATCCTAAGTTTGAATGTATCTCACGAATCTCACGTAAAACCAAGCACAGCCTAATAATACTCCTAATAATAATAATAATCTTTGCCTAGATTCCATATTCTTCCAAACACCTTACAACGCTCACCGTCCATAGGCTTTCCTTCGTAGACTCGCTCATCAATCTGGTCCAGAAAGTTGCGTTCCTTGATGGGAAAAGAAGGCTTTGGTGGTGTGTTCCTCGGGGATGGGGGGGGGGTTAGAGAGTGGACAGAGAGAGAGAGAGAGAGAGAGAGAGAGAGAGAGAGAGAGAAAGGGAGATGGGAGAGATGAGAGAGAGAGAAAAGAGAGAGAGAGGGCGAGAGAGAGAGACCCAGACACGGAAAGGAATAGCCTGTGGGCAGCCCCGTCTCCATGCCAACTTGGCCCTTCTGTTGCCTCTTCGTCCCTGTCGTGTCCACCTTCTCTTTTCTTCTTGTCCTGTCTCTGGATCTTCATTAAAATGTGTCAAGTTTCTGCCCTCGCTCTTTCTTTCCTCACTTGAGAACCCTTTATTTGCTTAGCGGACGACAGTGTTTTCAGGAGAGAGAGAGAGATATGCATCTAACATCCACTTTCACAAACGAACAAGAACGAAATGATTCTAAAATGTGTCGTAGAGAGGGAGAGAGAGAATGAGAAAGAGAGAGAGAGAGTGAGATAAGAGAGAGAGCGAGAGAGAGAGAGAAACATATCGCTTGGATCGACCGGCAAAATTCATCACGTGAACTATTCTCCTACAGCTGCACCATCCGGATTGCTTCATCAGCACATCGTGGAGCGTGAGCGAGAGAAGAAACAGCAAAATGTAGGTAGAAGAGAGTGGGCGAGAGAGAGAGAGAGAGAGAGAGAGAGAGAGAGAGAATGAGAAGATGGATAAATAGAGAAAGAGAGACTCCAGCTCCTTCTACAAATAGCAATAGTAATCATGATAGGATGACGTTATAAGCTTGCCAATGCAACAAAGTCATAAAGCGTATGAAAACATGAGAACTTGTTTCGGAGAGAATAATAAAGAAGTCCAAAAGGAGGATAACAAATTAAGCGTCATAATACTGGATGATACTAGAGAAACGCGGGAGAGAGATAGAGCAAAAATAATAATACCCACATGATGTGAGGAGGAGGAGAATAACAGGGACGCATACCATCACTTTTGCAAGTCATAAAGTTGAGGGAATCATGGTCATAACGAGAAACACGACGAATAACACGCGTATGAAATCCGCCGATTCTAGGTTGCTAGAATATCTGCTGGCGGATGAGCTTCTTCGTAGCGTCGTATGTAAAGTGATTGGAGGAGAAGAGATCGGTAGTATAGAAGGCGCGGATATTGTCCACCTTGAGTTGATGCGCCTTCTCGAGGAACTCTGCTTCGGGGATGGAGATTGCGGAGACGGGAGACTCCTCCGTGGCGCGTGCCATCTCGCAGTGAAGCTCCTTAAAAGAGAAAGTACGGTAATAATGGACCGCCATCTTCCGCAGTGGAGCTCCTTTAAAGTACGATTATTATATAATTATTTATATTTTTATACTTCAACTTAATGTCACAATTCCTAAATATCTCCATGTGAAAACACTTCCATTCCTTGTCATTTTAACCCCACAATGACCTCGTTTGTTGACTTGGCCTTCTTTGGCATTTACTTAGTCTTGTTTTTAGTCATTTGTTTTATGGAGGAGGGTGGCGAGGGGGGAGGAGTGAGACTAAAAGTTTTAAAGCCAAAGCCCTTTCCGAGTTCCTGTTTTGGGTGAATTTTATGGAGGCGCCCTTCACACAAATATGTTGACACGTTCCTGGAATGTGCAGCAAACATTAATTCGTGGCTGTCATTCTTACGCAATTTTCAGAGATCTCTACCTTTTCGGTGCTTTTCTCTCTTTCTCTCCTCCTCTCCTTCTTTCTCTCTCTCTTTCTCTCTCTCTCTCTTTCTCTCCCTCTCTCAATTCTAGTTTGGAGCAGAGCTAATGATTCTTTTCTCTCTCTCTCTCTCTCTCTCTCTCTCAAGACATGTTCTCTCTGTCTCTCTCCCTCTCTCAAGACATGTTCTCTCTGTCTCTCTCCCTTTCTCTATCTCTCGATTAACGAGGAGAGATGATAATTCCGTGATTACTTGAGGGCTAGACGACAAGAGCCGAGAAAGTCATGCGCGTGAGATGGGAAAGCCACATGACAGGACAGGTGATGTCCTCTCTCTCTTTCTCTCTCTCTCTCTCTCTTGCTCTCTCACTCTCTCTCCTCTCTACCGCTTTCACTGTCTTTTCTCCTTATCTATCTCGCTCTCTCTCTCCCCTCTCTCATTCTCTCTCTATCTCTCCTCACTCAGCGAGTCTACGAAACCAACACATTAACAAGCGAACACTCTTGTGAGCTTCGGCTCATTCTAATAGAACACATGCCAGACTTTGGCTTACACGCATAGAAGGTAACAGATGGTAGAGAGAGAGAGAGAGAGAGAGAGACAAACAGAGAAAAACAGAGTTCAGACATACAAAAAAACGAGAGACAAATCAGAGTCTGACACAGAAATGGACTGAGTGAAGGGTGCCAACTGGGCCGTTAAACACAAACAAATATCTAATGGCGTCAAAGGAGAGAAGGGGAGAGAGCGAGAGAGAGAGAGAGAGAGAGCGAGAGAGAGAGAGAGAGGATAGGCCGCTTAGCTAGATTATACAAAATAATTTTGTAACACACTTTGAATATTGATGATAACGCGGATGATAGCGGGTAAGAGGGTGTTTGATGAGAAAAAAGAAGAAGAGAAGGTTAGCTACCAATGCGATCCATTGTCAGAGGCGATAGAAACAGAATTAAAATTCAGGGACCCGAATTCAAATTCAAAAAATTCTCCCCTTTTCCAGAGCATTAGCATTTGGTTGTGTCCTTGACAATTGAACACATTTCATAGTTGCATTCCCAGCCTGTAAGAAAAAAGGAAGGCAACTTGCCCAATCATACTGGAACTGCCAAGTGTATCTTGCACCCGTTATACTTTTAGGGAAGGTCTTGTAACAAAAAACTAATAATAATAAATACTCACATTACTGGTTCTGTAATTAGTAACAGTAATGTATGTGTAGTAGTTGTAACAATGGAAATAAGCAGTCTCCAGAATGTACCTGTCTCGCGAGTTGCTTGAGTACGAAGAGAAGAAGCTCGGCATTCGATTTATTCGTGCGAAGGTGGCGTCCGAGAGTCTTAGAAAATGAAGATAAAAAAAAGATATTTATACTGGGCAATAATAATAAGGAGGACGTATAGATAAATATAAAGAAAGATATTTTTATAAGGCTACAAAGAATATAAAAATGAGACAAGAAACTAAAACAGTCATACTCTGCCTAGCTTCATTTGTCCTCTTTCCATATCTCTCTTGAAACTCCCTTTCTTTCCCTCTCGCTCATTTTCCAAGTTTTCAACGTCTATCTACTATCCTTTTCTCTATTCTCTCTCTCTCTCTCCATTCTTTCTCTTTCTAACAACTCTCTCTATCCACACTATCTCTCTCTCAACCATTCTCTCTCCCTATACTCTCTCTCTCTCTCTCAATCTCTCTTCCATTCTCTCTCTCTCAATCTCTCTTCCATTCTCTCTCTCTCCCTCTCTACTCTCTCGATCTTTCTACCACTCTCTCTCTATACTCTCTCAATCTCACCCTCTCCAACCTTTCTCATCTGCCTCATGATAGCTGCCTTCTGCGTGGAGATGAAGCTCTCGACCATGACTCTCATGGCAGTCTGGACGTCGTTGTCCGTGACGAAGGCTCTGAGATGGAGCTTAGCTGAGGCTTCTGCCAGACGAATCATGGATTCCACGTGACGCACCGTGATGGCAACCGAGCCAGTAGCCTGAGGGGGAAGATCAGGATTAGAAGAGAGAGAAAGAGAGAGAGGAGAGAGAGAGTTATAGATAGACAGACAGTCAGAGAGATACAGATATGGTGAGGGGCAGACAGTCAGAGAGAGAGAGAGAGAGAGAGAGAGAGAGAGAGAGAGAGAGTGAGAACTCAGACAAATCTACCCGCACCATGCTCTCCTTCCTCATCTCTGCAAAGAGCGACGATAGCTTCTCCGTGTGATTGTCGCCCAGCTTGGGATGGATCTGCTCTCTGGCGTAGAGAATGTACTTGCGCAGCGTGTCCTGAGGGATGAGCTCGTAGCCGGTGCGAGGGTCGCGTTGGATCTGTGTAAGGGTCATGTACAGTAATAATACATTTAAATAACAATAATAATAATAACAACAACAATAATACATAGTAATACTATCAATATAATAATTTTCATAATAAATTATATATATATATTTTTTTTTAATTAAAATATGGTTAAAATCCCCTAAAGTCCTTATCCTATCCCTACTCCAAGTTCCCCTTCCCTCACCTCATCGCCCCTGGCTGCGTCTCTATCGCAGTGTTCATTGTCTGGATGCTTCTCGATGTGATTGTTGACGACGAACTTGGCGAGCCGTTCGTCCTCCACCGGGTCGGCCATGTCGCGCACGACGCAGAGGACGTCGAAGCGGGAGAGAATCGGCTCGGTCAGATCGACGTTCTCGGCGAACGTACGGGATGCATTGTATCTGGGAAAAAGCGTTGTCTTTTTTCGTGGACGAAATTTTTATTTTATTTTTTTCTTTAAGAAAGAAAAAGCGCGTTGTCTTTTTGTGGACGAATTTTTTATATATATTTTTTTTGAGAAAGAAAAAAGCGCGTTGTTTTTTTTGTGGAAGAAAGAAAAGGAAAAGATTGTATCAGGCAAAAATGAAAAGCGTTGTATCTGGGGAAGAAAAGCACAACGTTTACCTCTTTATAAAAAACTATCCGCTTTTATTTTCGTTTTCCTCTCCTTCTAATTAACTATAATTGTCTGCGGAACACGACATGGGGCCGGATTAACCTTCAATGCAACTCAAAATTGAAGAGAATTAAGGAAGCAACTTTTTTAAATAAAATTTTTCTTCTTTTATAAACTAAAAATTTTTCAAGCGTTTCATCTTTCATACTGGCTATTTGTTCGTCTCTTCTAAATTAAAAAAAATTCCACCAGATAAAACCCGAACAAAAGCAACTAATTGTTTTTTTAAACTCCTAACGTTCGTTCCAGCATTTCTTCGCTTGTATGTGTGATCCAAAAAATTCGACAATAATTCCTTTTGATCTCTCCGAACCCTCCCCTCCATCCACTCAAATTCCACTAGGCCGTGTGTTCCCTTCTGTTCGGAGTATATCCAGGCGGTATTACTTTTTTCCTTGTTTTGCCAGGGCATCTTATGCAAAACAAAGGGGTGAGGGTCTAAAAAATGCTTTCCAGGCCTGAACACTTCCGGGAAACGCTTTCTTTCTTTCTTTCCTTCTCCTCATCTACCACCCCCTCCACCTCGTGTCTAAAACGCAATCGGATGCTGTGTGACTTGGAGAGAGATAGAAAGAGAGAGAGACAGAGAGAGAACGAGAGAGAGAGAGAACGAGAGAGAGAGAGAACGAGAGAGAGAGAGAACGAGAGAGAGAGAGAAAGAGAGAGAGAAAGATAGAGAGAAAGAGAAAGAGAGAGAGAGCGAGAAAGAGAGAGAGTGAGAAAGAGAGATATTTCGATGCCATCCTCTTCGGGACGTCAACTGCACTAGTCACGCTGCTCCAGCTGCATGCTTACAGAAATTTTCCAACGCTCTTTTTCTGTAAATCTCTCTCTTCTTCCTTATCTCTCTGCCCTTGTTGATTCAGGCGCGCAGTCATGCGGGGTGATGCTGCTGGGAAACAGCCGAAAAAGTCGCTGGTGACATCCTAGAGCGTAGGAGGGAGAGAGAGAGGGAGAGTGAGAGAGAGTGAGAGAGAGAGAGAGGGAGAGAGAGAGGGAGAGAGAGGGAAAGAGAGAGAGGGAGAGAGAAAGAGAGAGCGAAAAAATTGCATGAATAAGATACATCATGGTAACGAATGCAATAGGCTACAACAAAGCGAGAGAGAGAGAGAGAGAGAGTGCGGAGAGAGCGAGAAAGAGAGAGAGAAAGAGACAGAGAGAGAAAGAGAGGAGAGAGAGAGAGAGAAAGAGAGAGAAGAGAGAGAAAGAGAGGAGAGAGAGAGAAGAGAGATATATGCTAGTTTCAAGCATATTATAGCTGAACAAGTACACTTTTCCTGGCTTCTCACAAAATATTGTGACTGAAAAAAAGAGAAAAAGAAGATTCCCAAGTGCGCGCTTCCAACTGTAAAGCGGGGATCTTATTTTTAACTAAATTTTTCATTTAAAAACGGGCACTTTTCATGCAGAAACGCCTACATTTTTAAATACTAAATGTACTTGTGAAGGACTCAAGATTTGATATTTAAGACGCAAAACACTAGTACTCTGGAAAAGGCCAAAATTGCCTAAGGCAAATAAAAGGCTCCCCCCCATCACATCTTTTCCCCCCTAATACTACCAAGTTACTCGTAGTCACGATGTGTTAGCATGTAAGCATACAACGTTACTCGTGCAAACTAGTAGAGCAGCGCGCAACTTTCAAGCCCACGAATTTGCAAAACTTCCTTGTGAAAATGAATGTGAGAGATAAAAAGAGAGAGAGAGAGCGCGAGAGAGGTGAAAGAAAAAGACAGAGAGAAAATTCTCGTGCTTCTTCTACACCTACGAATATGGCCTTTTGGCCTGTACATCTCCCTCTCTTCAGACCTTAAGGGGCTTCAAAGCAGCAAATTAAAAGATCATCTATTATAAAACGTTAAAAAAGAAAAGTAAATTAGCCAAAACGGGGGCTTCAATACGGCGAGCTAGAAACAAACAAAAATAAATTAACAAAATGCCACCGATAACTTTCAGTTTAGTTACTCTTAATGAATCATTCAGACATACTTAATTAGTATCTTAGAATTACAGTATGAATGTAATAAGGGAGTGGGATAGGAAGCCTTAAAACGGGAGATGGATGATTATTAGTATTTGTAAAGTACTTCTTATCACTCTCATTCTTTGACGGACTCCTCTTGCGGTGCAAAAAAAGAAGAGAGGGATACGCATAAGCAATGAAAAGATTAAGAAGCCAAGAGCCGATGTGGAGTGCAAAAAATGGCGTTGGTTACATTTGAGAAAATATTAAGAGATCGAAAGCAAAGAAGAGAATTTAGAGAGAGAGAGAGAGAGAGAGAGAGAGAGAGAGAGAATAGAGACAGTAGAGTGAGAGGGAAGAGAGAGAGGGAGAGAGAGAAAGCGAGAGAGAGAGAGAGAGAGAGAGAAAGCGAAAGCGAGAGAGATAGAGAGAGAGAGAGAGAGATAAATAAAGCCAACCTTCCACCAATCGGGTTGGCCGCCGCAATGACAGTGCATCGCGCTTGGAGCGATGTGACGATGCCAGCCTTAAAATAGTTGGGAATAAAAGATGTGGCAATTAAAATTTTGATATATTAAACAATCTAATATTAGTAGTTTGATGAGTGAAAGGAGATTAAAACAAGAAGTCTGTCTAGTAAAAAAGGTAATATTAAATAAACAAAAATCTCTTTTCTCTATTTATTAATACATTTATATACCTGTCTATTTATTAATACCTTTACTTATCTTGAAATGGGAAGATAAATTTCTCTATATATTCACATCTATAATTGTCTTAAAATAAAATATTAATCTTTAATTAATTAATACGAATTAATTAAATTGACCACCTTGGAGATGGAAATTGACTGTTGCTCCATGGCCTCGTGGATACTCGTCCTGTCCTGCTCGGACATCTTGTCGAACTCATCAATCAGACACACTCCCTTGTCCGCGAGCACCATGGCGCCAGCCTGGAGGAAATTGGCGGCTTTCTTTGAGATGTTAAACTTTTTTTAATATACCGAATGGAAACGGGGGTACTAAGAATAAAAATTAAACTAAATCTTAAATGATAAGGGACAGACAGAAAGACATGATAATTTATGGAAAAGACAAAAAAAGAATCTAACTCATAAGAATTATTAATCAAGCCGTTTATTTAATAATTCCCCGCAGATCCAAGTACATCATTCCCAATTTCTGGAGGAAGGAATATAGACAATTCGCGCAATGGAAAACCACCATTGAAATCTAGGAGGTGAGAAAAATAGAGTGAAAAAGGTGGACAGAGGTTGAAAGGCAGACTTTTGTTTCGCGCCTTTTTTCAGCATCTTTGTTTAATTAAATTTTTTTTTACAATTTCTTCATTTAATTTTCCTGATTCACTCCTTTGAACAACAACTCTTCATTGCTGGACCATATAATTGATATGCAAATTTAAAAAAATTCCCTCCCTAATTTGTACTTTCCAATCTTTTACTGTTATCATTATCCTCTCAACACACTTGTTAAGGTAATAAATCAAACAAGAAATCTCCACACCTCGAGCGTCCACTCCTTGGTGACCGGATGGCGCTGCACGTAGGCGGTGAGGCCGACGGCGGACGCGCCCTGTCCCGTCGTCAGGACGGCACGGGGTGCCGTGTGGGCGGCGTATCGCAGGAACTGCGACTTGGCCGTGCCCGGGTCGCCGCAGAGGAGGACGTTAATGTCGCCTGTAAAATATGGTACCGAAATATTTTCCAATTCAGAACTGACCTTAATAATATATTCATTTAAAAAGAAGTCAGAATTATATAGTAATCGAATATATACACCATGTGCACATTTTTTTCCCTACAAAAGTTACAGTATCCTCTTCTGCGTAGCAACAGTACCGTTCACTTCTCTGATTGTTTACTACAGTATCCCTTGTCCCTATAACCTATGTTTATAGCTACAGTAATCCCCGACCTCCGAAGTACCGTATCCCTCTAACCTCTGATTCGATGTTTCTCTCCCGGATTCTTGGATTCGCCACGGAAGAGAGCGAGTGCGATGGCCCGTTTGATGTCATCGTGTCCGTAGATGGAAGGAGCAATCGACGCGTAGACTCGGTCGGCGATACGAGGATCCTTGGAGAGCTGGCGGATCTCCTGCAAATGTCTCTCTTTCTTTTCCACTCTCTCTTTCTCTCTCTCTCTTTTTCACTCTCTCTCTCTTTTCCACTCTCTCTTTCTTTTCCACTCTCTCTCTCTCAATCTCTCGCTCTCTCTCCCTTTTGCATAACTTCTATCATCCTAATGTCACGGCTTGTTAAATACAATTTGTTTTCTAGTTTTTTTTGTGTACTACATTTAGCTCTTTATTTTACAGAAAAGAAAAATACGAATATGTCTTTAAAATAACGAATACGTCTTCCAAATAACAAATGTATCTTATCAAATTGAGTATTCAGTCTTCGTTCAAAATGACCTTCATGTCCTCGTCGGTGAGATGTTCCGAGGCCATCTTGTCCTTGTTGTAGATGTGATTGGCGTGGATGAGCGTGTTGAAGACGGGGAAGCCTTGTCTGCTGTTCAGCGAGCCGTCGTAGTTGTTCGAGTAGACGCCGGTGACCTCCTTGAAAACATTTTCTTCTTTAATCTTGTATAATAGAAAGACGCCGGTGAGTTCCTACATTTTAAGTCTACCTTTTATCGACTAAAAAAATTTTCTTCTTTTATTCTTGTTACGTTGTATAATAGAATTTCTATTGCCATTTTTTTTATAGAAATTTTATTTAAAAAAATAATTTTTGTCCCGTTTTCTTTTTGTATTTAAAAAGTAATAATATATATATATATACAATACAGGATATAAATAAATAAATAAAATATTCAAAAAAAGCACAATTTCATCTCCTGGCTTGCAGGAATCGCAGAGATCTCCGAGTAGAATGACATCCTTGGAACGCGGAAGTCTGCCCGCTGCTACCTTGTTCGGACTTTCTTGAATCGTGATTCGCTGGTAGTTGTGGTAGACGGTCTGGAAGAAAAGTGAAAAAATTAGTTTTAATAAATTTTTCTTCTTTAACATATGGGAAAGACACATAATACACATAATAAAATAAGGGAAAAGGTTAGGAAAAAACAAGAAGAAGAAGAAGACCCAGAATTTCTTTCATGCCTCGCAAATTGCGCGCCTAATAAGAAAAAGACTACTCTGTCGAACTAAACGCTGATGAAACTACTAATGAGCCAGGCGCTGCCCATAACTGTGTTCTGGCATTAGGCACTACAAAACTACAACTAATTCCCTTGTTAGTCAGCCATTTTTACTCTTTTTATCTAAAGATATTCCTTCCTCTTTCTTCGCCATTTCCCAGCCCGTGAAATACAGTAGCCAGTTTGGTTATACCTTTATAAATCCCTCACCATGTGCTTTTTACATGAATGATGTAAATGAATGAAATGAATTAATCTGAATTCACTCATTTACCTGCTCGACATTCATCTCGAATGGCCCCTTGCCTTGGCAGGAGGGGCAGATGGTCGGGCGGATTTCCTCCTCACCGTGCTGCATGTACGGGCCGAGCAGGTAGCCGCATGGGATGCAGTCAAACTTGACGATGCCCAGCTGAGGCAAGATGCCTGAGGAAAATTGACACATTTATATAAATATTATTTAAAAAAAAATGATCTTGACACATCTTTTATCTATGAATAATAATTACTAGTGAACAAAATGCGTTTTTCTCTCTCAATAATATTCGTTAATCATATGACAGATCTTTTCATGCTTATTTTTATGGTCATCACTATTCCTGGTTGCTTATAGATAGAAGCCTTTTTCGTCATTCGTTTTCAACAATTCTTCATCTCCATTTCCGGGGTAAATTCTCTGTATTTTAGCCATGGAATAAAAGCCATTGTCGAGGTCCGAGAACATTAGGGTGGGGAAAGAGGTGTCGGGCTTGGGTTTCCTATTTCTGCCAAAATGTTTCTCAAAAAACATGGTGGGTAGACTTTGGGGAGGCGCGCAAATTCATGGTGGGTCTGTCCAATCGACTGTAGTACCTTTTTCCCCAGATTTTAGCGTGTATAAAAACGAAAAAAAAACATCGAATATGGTGAGATTACTGTATTCCAGAAACCATATACAGTTACCCCCAGTTGGTCAATAGTATACTCTCTCAATCAATCAGAGCATTCACCTGTCGCCACTGTCACAACTCCGCTGGTTCGGATGAGCATGTTGAGATGTAGCTGTCTGAGCTCGCGCAGCTCCTCCTCCACTGGCAGGCCACGGATACGCACCTACGATAAGGATATGATTGAAAGATGATCTTGAGGATAAAGATTGACGCTTTCTAGTGACCTTAAGGCTGCGTTAGAGATAAGAGTAAGATGTTAAGAGTAACCCTAAGACCTAGAAATAAGTGCATGACCTTAAGGATAAGAGATAAGGATAGGGTGGGTATGATTGAAAGACGATCTTGAGGATAAAGATTGACGCTTTCTAGTGACCTTAAGGCTTCGTTAGAGATATGAGTAAGATGTTAAGAGTAACCCTAAGACCTAGAAATAAGTGCATGACCTTAAGGATAAGAGATAAGGAGAGGGTGGGTATGATTGAAAGACGATCTTGAGGATAAAGATTGACGCTTTCTAGTGACCTTAAGGCTTCGTTAGAGATATGAGTAAGATGTTAAGAGTAACCCTAAGACCTAGAAAAAAGTGCATGACCTTAAGGATTAGAGATAAGGATAGGGTGGGTATGATTGAAAGACGATCTTGAGGATAAAGATTGACGCTTTCTAGTGACCTTAAGGCTTCGTTAGAGATATGAGTAAGATGTTAAGAGTAACCCTAAGACCTAGAAATAAGTGCATGACCTTAAGGATAAGAGATAAGGATAGGGTGGGTATGATTGAAAGACGATCTTGAGGATAAAGATTGACGCTTTCTAGTGACCTTAAGGCTTCGTTAGAGATATGAGTAAGATGTTAAGAGTAACCCTAAGACCTAGAAATAACTGCATGACCTTAAGGATAAGAGATAAGGATAGGGTGGGTATGATTGAAAGATGATCTTGAGGATAAAGATTGACGCTTTCTAGTGACCTTAAGGCTGCGTTAGAGATAAGAGTAAGATGTTAAGAGTAACCCTAAGACCTAGAAATAAGTGCATGACCTTAAGGATAAGAGATCAGGATAGGGTGGGTATGATTGAAAGACGATCTTGAGGATAAAGATTGACGCTTTCTAGTGACCTTAAGGCTTCGTTAGAGATATGAGTAAGATGTTAAGAGTAACCCTAAGACCTAGAAATAAGTGCATGACCTTAAGGATAAGAGATAAGGATAGGGTTGGTATGATTGAAAGATGATCTTGAGGATAAAGATTGAGCCTTTCTAGTGACCTGAAGGCTGCGTTAAAGATAGGAGTAAGATGATAAGGGTAACCCTAAGACCTAGAAATAAGTGCATCATGACCTTAAGGATAGGAGATAAGGATAGAGTGAAGTTAAGAGTAACCTTAAAGCTAGGGATCGGGTTTGTGATTAGTAGCCTAGTTAGGGGAACCAAGTTAAAAAAAGGCCAGTCAAATTAGCCAACTCTGACCATGACTTGCGCACAGACGCGATGATAGTGCGGAAAGGTGTTGAAGACCAGATCGGTCGTTGCCTTATCGAGATGCTTGAGAACCTTTAATTGACATTTTTTTTATTCATTTTAATCTTCTGGGAAACTCACCTTAACAAAGCACCTTTTAGAATTACAGGATTTTTTTTCCAATACATCAAAAAAAGAATAGATTAAACAACTTTAGCCTCTCTCAATTGTGTTTTAAAAAATTCCATAAATAATCACCAGTAAAACAAAAACAATAATAATAATAATAATTAACATACAGAAAAAGACATCCTTCTACCTGCTCGGGTGCTTCGGGAAGAAAGAAGCAAATGTTCTGCTCGCCCTCCTCCGCAGCGAGATCCTCGTACTCCACCTCGACGCTCTCCTTGTTCTCGGAGGCCATGTTCTGGAGAGCGATGATGTACTTGGCCTGCCGCTTGTCGTCCTTGAAAGCGCGCAGGAAGTTCTTGAATCTGCAATTAATACATTTTACTAGTATAAATTATCTTCTTTTTTCACTGCTTTTTAACGAATTCTGCTAAATTTCTCCTTGGCTTTTTAAAAGAATTTGGGAGTAAATACAGTAAACTTTACAAGTAATCTTAAAATAATAATAATAAGAGAATGTAACTTTTCTTTTCTTTATAGTCTTCATCTCCCATTCTCTAAGCTTCTCACCACTTTCTCTAACCTTCTCTCTTTCTCTATCCTTCTCTCTTTCTCTAGCCTTCTCTCTTTCTCTAACCTTCTCTATTTCGATAACCTTCTCTCTTTCTTTCTCTAACCTTCTCTTTCTCTAACCTTCTCTGAATCTCCCTGCCGACCGCCTCGTCGCTGACGTGGTCCTTGGTGCTTCTTCCTCGCATGTTCTCGAGAATGTCGATTGGGATCTCGTCCGCGTCCATCGCCTCGTCCTCATCTTCTTGCTGCTCACGACGAAGAGTACGGCGACGGCGGCCAGAGGGATCCTGAGCAGAGAGAGAGAGAGAGAGAGAGAGGGAGAGGGAGAGAGAGACGCAGAGAAATATAGAGGAGAAAGATGGAAGACGATACATTATTCTTCTGTCATCATCCTTTTCTCAATGAGGCTTCTTCTAAATGTGAACCTAATAATAAAAGTGGCCAACCTGTTCATCCTCCTCATCATAGAAGAGTCCGTCATCGTCATGTCTGTCATCCCTCGCGTCCATTTCTCGCTCGGCGCGCCTCCTGGCGGCCGCCGACATCTCCGTGACATCGGACGCGTCGTCGAGGCCGCTCTCGGAGAAGACGTCCAGTTCGGGTTGCGCCCGTAGTCCCTGTTGAGGGAGACGTTGGCAGCAAAAGAGTTAAAGGGCAAAAAGGTGTATATAGACAATAAACTCATTCACAACATTTATGAGCAGAAACTTCCTTCAGTGCATTCAAGAAGGCAGCAGTTTTTTTTGCATTCAAAATCGCAGCAGAAAATCGCTCGTCATTTCCATACATTCGAAAGAATTCCATTCCAAGACGTAGCTGTTTGATAGCAAAGTTTGCATTAATTGCATAAAATAGAAGAAGATATCATTCGACCACTTGACACTTAAAAATACCGTATTAACCAGAGCAGCAGAAAGTTTGCTATCGAACAAAAAAAAAATAGAGAATAAGTTGACTTGGACTCCTGGAAGTCCTGGAAGTGTACTGCGAACAATATACGAGCTTTGCGCTATTCATGAGCTCTGATATATCTGCGAGCTCCCCTCCACGAACCTCTCCATGTTGTCGCCAAAGAGATTCTCGCCCTCTTCATCCTCGTCCGCGTCTACACGTTCGTTATCGTAGAGATCGGCGATGCCCTCTCCATCATTTGCTGCGGAGTCTCCTGAATATTTGTCTTGCTGTTTGGCCTCTTGCCATGTCAATCAGAATTTTTTTAGTCATTTTAAATTTTTTTACCATATGAAAAAAGTTTATATTCAAGTTCATCCACGAACGGAAATGTTTTGCTCTTTGCATATAATAAGCTAAACATGCAGCAATATCGAGCAAATGAAAAAAAGATTTCCACTCGAAAATAGAAAAAAAAGTTATATAGCACAAAGAACTGCTGAAGCGAGTAATACATCTACTTTCAGAAAGGAAGAAGAGGCAAACCAAAGAGATCCGAGTCCTCATCGTTACGGCGTGACGACATCTCGCTAGAACAGTCTCGTTTTGATAGTCTACTAAAGTAAATGTGTTCATTAATGATGACAATGAATCCAGCACAAGCTCGCTATCACGAGAAAGAAGCAAATAATAATAGCAGTTCATGACTTCGCAGCCAACAAAAAGAGCAATCGTGCTGGGTGGATTACAGCTTTGATTATTCAACACGTAACTACTTAACAAGAAGAAACACTTTAACAAGTTATCTCGAGTAAACAAACCAGCTTATCAGCCCCTGTTCAAGTGCGGGAACGAGTGCGATATTTCCCGCGTAAAGGAGCAGCAAAATTTTCGCGGCTTTTTAAATCAATTCACGATCTGCACTACTCACTATTTCATCCACACCACATCTTCCACGAAGCATCCTAACCCGCTCCTTTTTTTTAAATCTAGTTTTTCCCTTCTTTTTCTGCCCCCTTGTCATGTATACATCTCTTTAATAACAAAATAACAACTAATTTTTATCACAAATCTATATAATTCTTCGGAAAACAATGATGAATCATCCATAAATTTGGCTCTTAACATAGGCGGTGGCCTCTACTTCCGACGCGAAAGTGGTCATCTTGCTGGCAGTGAATGTCGCCACCTTGTATCCCTCGGCTTCGAGGAGTCTCGCAGCGAGTTGTTCAGCGCCAACCGGGCTCTCTAGGCCTTCTTCGTCGAAGGCCAGGTGTCTGTCGGCAGAGAAGATGACGGCTATGGGTCGGTTGGGGGACCCTTTTGCTTTTGTTGGGGTCAAGGAGGACCCCCTGCCCCGCGGTATCTCAGCCTCTACAAAGGCGCCCGAAGGGTGGAGTCGGGCTGCTGTTGCCTCCTTGCCAGTCACCCGTGCGAGGCAGGCCCGGAACGCTTCACGAGATTTCAGCGACTTCTGATGAGTAGCGAAGCGGTCTATGAGGACGTCGTCCAGCTTAACAAAAAATAAGTAAATCAATTCCATTTTTCTGCCCTTTCTTTCCTCATTTTACTCATTTTTATTCATATATATTTTGTCATTAATGCTTTATTAATCTACTTCTTTTTAAACAAATTGCATCAATATTTTCGTTTGCTTAGGAATACAAAAATTCTTCAACTATTTCCTAGATTATTGCCCTATTTATTTCTATAGTTTTATCTATCATACTTTATTATTATCAAATCAATATTCGTCTTGCCGAGTAACACAAAAGCAGCAATGGAAGAAAATTTCACAGAGAGAGATTAACAAACCGTGACCCGCGCCAATATCTTGCTGACATCAAGTGAAGACGGAATCTTGAGCTTATACTGGGCATACGCTCGAATTTGGAGCAACTTTAGCAGATTGTGAACCACCACGGGGCTTCTGCTCAATGTTTCGAGTCACATAAAATGAGATATGTAAATATAGCAAGAGCCTGTGAACCAAAGTAAATATAAAAAAACTTTTCTTGCAGGTAAGTTATCGTTCTTCCATTTTTTTGAATTTTAATTTGAATAAAAATAAAAATATGATTAAAAGTAGAAATACAAAGATATCTGACTTCTCATGAGTTTTTAGCAGCTCGTCGAGGAAGGACTCCGAGAGGGCCGACTCGACGAGTTCACGAGAGAGGCAGTCGAAGAAGGCCAGCGAGTGCAGCATGCCCAGCCACAGCGGCGCCGCCGACGCTCCTTCACGGCGGACACGGCCTGGAGAGAGAGAGAGAGAGAGAGAGAGAGAGAGAGAGAAAGAGAGGACGAGAGAGAGAGAGAGAGGGAGAGAGAGAGAGAACGAAATAAGAGACGAAATTGCGAGAAGTAGAAAATAAAACGACTAGAAAGGGAGAAAGAGAAATAGAGGAGCAGAAAGACGGTAAGAGAGAAAGCGAACGAAAAAAGCGATGAAAGAGAGAGAGAGAGAGAGAGCGAAAGAAGAGAAGAGAGAGAGAAAGAGAGCAACAGAAGAGAGAGAGTGAAAGAAAGAGAGATCCTCTAACCCAGTAGCACCTTGGCTGTCCCCTTCCCTGCATCCGTGCCAATCTTGGCCATCTCGTTGACGACAGCCGCGAGTTCCTTGAATAGTGCGTCCTTCGCTCTGGCTTCTGTCCAGTTGGCGAGTGCGTGCCAGACTCGCTCGTCCCTCAGCCGCCACCACGACAGGATGGTCGTGAGGTTGCGAGCGTCCTTCCAGTGGACCAGCGTGTTCACTGTCCTCCGCACGTCCTCGGCCACCTTGCGCTGCAGGCGCGACTCGCGAAGTCGCAGTGCCCGCGCTGCTGTCGCTATCTTGCAGCATTGCCGGATGCTAAGACCATTTGCGTTCCTGGAAAGAGAGGAGAGAGAGAGAGAAAGAGAGAGAGATGAGGGAGAGAGAGAAAGAGAGGGGAGAGAGAGAGAAAGAGAGAGAGTGAGAGAGAGGAGGGAGAGAGATTGAGAGAGAGAGAGAGAGAGAGGAGAGAGAGCAAGAAAAGTTATAGGGCGAGAGAAAGAAGGGGATAGAAATAAGGAGAGAGAGAGAGAGAGAGAGAGAGAGAGAAGCAAAATACGGCACGATTAACAGTGCGCTATGACCTATTTCCCTAGGCTAAATCTAAGCCCTGTTTTTTTATATTAAAATAACGCTATGGAAACACTTCAATTGTCCTTCTAAGCACACCTCTTCTCTAAAATTAAAATATAAAATATTTAAGAATCACACGTACGACGCAATCGCGACGGAGACCGTGTTCACGAGTGCAAAGTCCCTTGGGGCGACACGGGGCAACTCGGTCAGAATGTTGACTCGTTCGGAGAGTGACGTCACGGGCAGCAGCCGTACGATGGCAGAGGTCAGCGCCTCTTGGCAGCCCGTGATTCTGTCCGGCTCGTAGTGACCGAGGATGTGCAGGATGTCCGCGACCTTGTCGGCGTCCCTTAAAGTAGACCTAAAAAACTGGCGTTTGAATTCGCGCCCTTTTCCCTGTCAATCAAGGGAGCAAGATAGAGCATGTGATTTAGCAAGACAATGGTCGGTAATATTTCAATTCATTACGATGTACAGTTGTGCTGCTTTGAAGACTTGCATTTACTATTTTAAAATTAAATTATCTTTTTATTTACGACTCTTCAGCTAGTAAAGCAATATATATATATATATATATATATTCTTCTTTTATTTATCTAAAATAAATCACACTGAACACTACCTACCCAGAAACACTAAACATTGATCGAATGTATATTGTATCAGTATTTATATACCAAAAGTCACGTACGTGATTCGTTCAATCAATATCCTTTGAAGCTTCCGCTTCTTGGATTCGGATGACGGAGCCACTGAGGGCAGCGAAGCTGTCCTAATTAGGATGCCATAGAGAGCGGGAAGATTGACCGCGTTGAACTCTTCTTCGTCGCACTTCTCCAGAAGAAACGCAGCCGAGCGGAACAACTGAAGAGGAAAAGAACGAATTATTCTGTCATTCTTAGAAAATTGTGTTCTTCTCTCTATAATTCAAGAAATATAAGTTCCATAGAAAGATTTCATTAATATCATATTGTATATAAAATAATATAGCATGTCTCCTAGAAAGGTGTAGTAAATCTTATATTGCAGATGCACATAAATATTTAGTAAATATCATATTGAAAATAAAATAATACTATAGGTTCACAGGAAGATTACGTAAATCTATCATATTATAGTTAAGGGAATCTATGTTTAGTAGGAGAATTTCACAAATATTATTTTGTAGATATGGGAATATTTGAGAGATATGAGAATATTATTTCGCAGGAAGATTTCGAAAATCTCTCATATTGTAGAAATGAGAAATAACCTCGCTGTCGCAGTAGTGGGCGCGAATAAGGCATAAGAGAGCATCGCAAACTGTGCTTGCATTCACTTCTCCTCCACTTGACGCTAGGCTCGATAGCAGATTCTGCTCATGCCTCAAAATGAACTTGTAAAACTCAGCCGAGAGAGGGAGATGGAGGGAGGAAGAGGGAGAAAGGAGACAGAGAGAGACAGAGAGAGAGAGTGAGAGAGAGAGAGAGGAGAATGAGGAAGGCGAGAGAGAGATAGAGTAAGAGAGAGAGATACAGAGAGAGAGAGAGAGAGAGAGAGAGAGGAGAGAAATAAGAAAAAACGAACATTTCAAATGTAGAATACGATTTTGAAGCAATATAAGCAAGTGCCTCCGTTCTCGGCACTCCTCCAGTGGAAAGGGACTGAAAATATTTCCAAGATGCTAAGCCTCATTAAAAGCTTCAACCACTGTTAATTAAATGCCTAAACTTGATCAAAATGGAAAACACAAGCTTTTAGCAGCGCACTAATGACCCCATTAAGGTATACTCAATATATTAAAGCAGTACAAGCCAGTACTGGTTGTAATGTATATTGTAATGTATAAATGTAAAAATTTCTTTTTTTTTCTCATTTGGAAACCGTAATCCCCAGCATACATGCATTTACAATAGCCCTACTTCGAAGCTGTCCTACCTTCTCAATCTTTTCAATGCTCTCCTTGCTTCTCAAGGGTGTTGCCTGCATAGCAGGAGTAGAGTGGGCATGTTTTTCCTTGGTTATCGAATCGATAAACGAGGCGAGAGGATCTTCCTTGGGCATTGAGGACGCCGCCGTTGAGGAGAGTCTTCTGCCAGCGACAGCTCTCAGGCATCTCCCAGCAAGCATCTACTATGTTATCTAATTATCAATTCACTTTCTTATTTAATTATCTACTCACTTTCTTATTTAATTATCTATTCACTTTCTTATTTAATTAACAATTCACTTTCTTATTTAATTATCTATTCACTTTCTTATTTAATTATCAATTCACTTTCTTATTTAACTATGAATTCACTTTCTTATTTTATTATCAATTCACTTTTTTATTTCATAAAAAAAATAAACAACGAAATTCTTCAATGAAATAGCCTTCTTTTTATTCTATTCACACTTCTTCCCAAATCATGATATCTCAACGTTTCTGAACGCTTATATTTTCAAACTCTTCTTTGACTTGACTGATTTACTCCACTATTTTATCTGTGTGAAAAGGAAAAAATAACAACCAATAAGAACTAAACAAATAACTGGAAAGAAACAGACAACTATAGAAATGAACAAGGCAACGGGGAAAAAAACACTTTCAGATCCTTTGTTTCTCTCTCTCTCTCACTCCCTCTCTCTCTAGCTAGCTAGAGAGATAGAGAGAGATAAGAGATGTGAGAGAGAGGGAGAGAGAGAAAGAGAGACAACCTATAGCATAGCAAATGTGCGCGAGAGATGAGAGTGGACAGCGGCGTGGAGGCAGGAATGGATAGAGTTGCAGGCGACTTTGGAGGCTTCGAGAAGACTCGCCAGGTGGTCGACGTGGACGCGATTCTGCATTTCGACCAGGACCACTTCGTCACGCCCGCTGATGGTTGCCAACTGCAGACTGATCTTGTTACTTACTATTTTATAATATATATATTTTCGAATGAATAAAGCTTTTCATAACATATACACCTTAGACCTTGTTTCTTACTTATTATTTCCATTTCATACTTTATAATAAGTACTAAAACTTTTCAGGATATGTCGCCAAAACATGTACCATGGCTCCTATTAGATTCTGAAATCTTTTTTTCTTCTTTAACACATAGCTTCCCTGTACATGATCTTCGATACTACATGTAATCTCTAACTGGCTACCGTAATCTCTCAACCTACCGTAACCCTGGGCGCCGTATCGAGTTCCTCCCTCGCCGACACATCCACGACGGCGTTGTCATCGATGGCCGATGACGTCACCGACGTGACGATGCCCTTGGTCGGGATACCGGCATCGATGAGCGCGAGTGCCGCAGCGTTGATACACGCCGAGAGACGAGAGCCGTCCTCCTTGGAAAAGAGATATTCATATTTTCTTTAAATTCCTTATTTCGAAACAAATTTTTTGAAACAAATTCCCCATCATGTTTTCTCTTTTTTTTTCTCCTATTCCTTCTTGTTCGCCTCCTTAAAACAATTTTTTTTTTAATTTCCTAGTGCTGATCCGCTAAGGGGCTGTTCATCTAGAATTATTATTTGAATGTTTTTATCAATAAAATCGAATATTAACTACTTATTTAACTACTTAATTAAGTAATGTAATACCTGAATGACTTCGCAAAAGACATCAATCTGCGCGCGTGGATACAGGCTTGTCATGACGACCGATTCGAACGTCTTCTCCAGCATTCTCGCGAGCGCCGTCTGCTTGCGATCGCCGCGAGGTCGATTCTTCCTGGAATTTGGAGGAAGGGGGACTCTTATAGACCTCCCATCCATCGTTTGGGTACCTCATGTACCCCAAGCCCCTCATTTGGGTACTCTTATGGACCCTAATCGTAATTTAGGCACTTTTACGGAGCCAGCCCCTAATTTTGGTACCTCATGTACCCCAAGCCCCTCATTTGGGAGCTCTTATGGACCCTAACCGGTGCTCTTGGGCACTTTACGGAGTAAGCCCCTAATTTTGGTACCTCATGTACCCCAAGCCCCTCATTTGGGAGCTCTTATGGACCCTAACCGGTGCTCTTGGGCACTTTTACGGAGCCAGCTCCTAATTTTGGTAGTTCATGTACCCCAAGCCCCTCATTTGGGTACTCTAATGGATCCAGTACTTCATTTATAGACCAAACCCTCAATTGGGTATTCTTAGAACCCTGGCAATCATTAGGGTACTCTAATGGACCTAGTTCCAGGCTATAATTTGGGTCTTGAAATGCTTCCTCTTCTTGCCTGTCGATGGTGGCGAAGGCCGCGGTCGACAGCTGAACATTGATGCAGCAGCGTTCTTCCACTTGGCGGGCGCGGGAGGATGCTTCGTGCGGGCCGTACACGGCGCACATCACCTGTAGAAAAAGATATTCTCATCATTCTTATTTCCTTTTTACTTTAAAATGTCATGATAATAATAACAATAATAGTAATATGTGTCAATTTCCAACTCCTTGTCGAATTATAAAGATTTTTTCACTTTTCAACTTTTCCAATTTCGTAATAATAATAAAAGTCAATATCCCACTCCCATTCTAATTACTAGCAAATATTTATGGATTTGTAAAACAGACTGTACCTTTTTAACCCTTCTTGAGAACAACACTGCAGAAGGCAAAATACACAGTTCAATATTGAAGTAAAGCAAGATTTCGTGGTCTGTTCCAGGTTCCCAAAACGAAGGACAGGTCAGAAAAATGCAATAAAAAAAATCCCCTTAAAATAACACGGGCCCCAAAGATAAAAGAACTGCGGGTTTCAATAGTACTTATTAGGGCATGGTTTTTCTTCGTTGGAATCCGTATTTCTGGGAGAGGTCAGCATAACTAAGAGGTGAAAGTCCAAAATAAGGAAAGGGTGAGTTAATGGCCCTTATTAGGAGAGGATGGGGGAGGGGGTCAACGGCACCTTCGTATTGCCCTGCTCAAAGTATGCCGAGCCATCTGCTTGCGAGTAGACGCCGAGTCTGCAGTTGATGTTGCGGATCTGGCTCGGCTTGCGGCCATCAACACGGAAGCCGTGCTCGTCCACTAGACTCATTCCTTGGAAATGATTATTAAATGGGAGAAGAAAAAAAGAGTTCCCAGCGAAACCCCATTAAAACAATATCGAAGCACAAAACAAATAGAGTTACAAATGCCAGCAAAACTTGTCAAAAATCACTTAAAAATGCATTTCCCCTGGATACAAGATACTTTCCACAAGATGCATAAGCGCAGTTCAGATAAGTGCTATCATGTACGGTAATACTAGTTAAGAAAAGTATTCGCATGGCTTCTTCCATAAAAGCCCTTTTAACTATAGATGAGTGTTCGCTAGCAAATTCCCCTCGAAAAGTCTCCTTGTTATTCTGGAAGTTCATGCAAGACGAACTTCTTTCTTCGCCGCTTCTGCTGCTACTTTCTTCGCTTCCGCTTCCTTCTTGGAATCGGCAAGAGCAGTGACTGAAGCGGGGGTTGCGCCTTGCTTGAAGAGAACTTTCGGAGCGACGTCAGCGAACACGACCATCAACCGACGGTTCACTCGCATATACTTGTCAATGCCTTAAGAAAAAAAAACTATGGTCATTTCGGAACTAATAAGTTCGTTTGGTCAACTTTTATATACTTGTCAATGACTTAAGAAAAAAAAAACTATGGTCATTTCGGAACTAATCCAAATGATTAAAACATGGATTAACTGACGCATGGCATGGCCAGCTAAAAACTAACAACTTGGCAAGCAAGCTTCTTCAAACTACTTTTCTAAAATAATAATAATTGCAAATCTTAACAGGACGAGACGCAGCTGTCCTCTCGTCCCACTAGCGCTCTTCCGTTAAAGTCTTCGACGCAGGTGGAGAAGCAGCGCTCAGTCAGCGTGTTGTAGACGGTCAGAAACTCCTTGAGCTGGAAAAAAAAACAATAATAGCAAAATGTAAATGGAGAATTAAGAATAAGCAAATATTTTAAATGATATTTGTTTTCTTAAAATTAAAAAAAACATATATATATGAAATAGCGCGAACCCAAATGCTTATACATTCAACGAACAAAGATAATTCGCACACCTGTCCGATGTCTTGAATCTGCGCTCCCATAAACGGCAATCAGGAAGCAGAGCGCAGAAGAATTTATTCCCGAGAGATTCTTAATAGTTTGTAGTAAACGAGAAAGTTAATTACGGATATCCACCAGACAGCTATATTGGAAAAACACATACGAGCACCACTTCCATAACATTAAAAAAAAAACTTTGCTCTTTTAAAACTAGTATTAATGGCTACTTGTAGACACTAATTTCTTTTTAATAAAAAAAAATTAAGTCATGATAATCAGAAAAATAAGGGCAATATTTTAGTGGCACAGTGGCCGTGAATTAAAAGGCATCCATAGGTCCTGACTGGAATTTTATATCCTTGGAAGTTTGCCAAAATTCAAATTCAAACGCTGGCTAGATGCCAGTTGTGGTTTTATTTTAATTCAAGCCATCGCTTGAAGTATTTTAAATGGTTCTTTACGTTGTTTTGTTTAATTTTCTATAAATAATAGTTTATAATTTATTCCCCGAGGCGCTGTGGATTATCCGTAAACTTGCCGGTGAGATGGACCAGAGCAGCTCGCTAGATGCCTACGGAGTCGAGAATGTCTTTGAAGATGACTTGATGGATGTCAAACCATGCAAGATCGAAGAGGAGATCGAGGGCAGTGACGACTGGATAAATGAGGTTTTTTTAATGTTACGTGAGATATTTTTGTTAACCTGGTTTCTTTATCAAAAGCCTTTACCTTACATTGCTTATTCTCTTATATTTTTCATTTCAAACTAATCGGGTTCTCTTTTTTCACAATGAGGATGTTTTTTTCGAAGAAGTATTTGTTGATTTTTTTAAAGAAAATTTCCTCTTTCTGAATGCTGCCGGAAAAAAAACAATAGTTATGAGTAGCCATTTCATTAATTACTATTTTGTTCAGGTCGACATCTCCGAGTTTGCTCTGAAGTTGGCCCGCAACTTCGATCACTTACTCCTCGAAATAATATTGTAAGAGCTATATATTCCCTTCCTCATTTCAAATTGGCTGTTTTTTTTTACAAATGAAGCTGTATTCGCGAAGAATATTATTGTTGAATGTTGAGATAGTAGTTGGTTGTAATGCTGTAGCTAAAAATTGGTCCTCTTTTGTCCTTTGCTGATTGTTCAACAATTGAAAGAAAAGTAGAAGTAAAATAAATAATTGCAGGAGACAGAAAGAGCGAGCACTGCTGCCTACCCGAAGCCGCCCCTCTCCTATTCTTGCCTCATCGCTCTCGCCCTCCGCAACAGTCCGCTCGGTCAGCTCACCGTGGCCGACATCTACATATTCATGTGGTAAGTCGGGAGATTCCGGGCCCGAAGTTAGACTTGTTCTAAGTAATGACGATAAAAGTACTGCAAAAAATAGAAGATTATATTGGGCATTTACCCTGTTTTCCTGCGGAAAATACGATTACTTTTCTCAGGATTTAAAATAGTAGTTTACATGTTGAACAGATTTTGAGTAGTTGAGCTTTAAGTACAGTGAGGAATCTTAGAATAACTGGAAAACAAAAATACTATGCAAAATTTGGTATAAAAAAAAGATAAATAATAGCTAAAAGTAAAATTAGAAAAAAACTAAAACTTGAAAAATAATCATCGTCTTTCTCAGCGAGCACTTCCCCTACTTCCGTACGGCTCCGCCCGGCTGGAAGAACTCGGTGCGCCACAATCTGTCGCTGAACAAGTGTTTCGAGAAGATTGAAGTGGAGAGCGACAGCCAGGGAAGGAAGAGCTGCCTCTGGACCATACGAGCGGATAAGGTTGCAAAGGTATGGTAATTTATAGTTGGCCAAGAGAGAGAGAGAGAAAGAGATGGAGAGAGTCAGAGAAAGTGAGAGATAAAGGGAGAGAGAGAGAGAGAGAAAGATAGACTTATTGTATTCTCGCTAACAATTAAATTACATCGTGGTTGTAGCAAGAAATCAGTGGTGTTTACGTGAAACATGATCAATTTATTGTATGCTAGCTTTTCTCAAGCTACATATTCGTAAATGTGGTCATATAATTACGTTTTAAAGCTGTTGTCGGGTTGTTTTATCGAAGATCTGTATGGATTTTTGTGTAATTTGAGGTACGGTAAAAGAATGTCGGGTTCGTGGGTTACTGTAGCACTTGATATCTCACAGCAAATTCAGGTCGAATCAGACATGAGAAAGTGGAAGGAGCGCGACTCGGCCGGAATTGCCGAGGGCATGGAGCGCCCTGAGGACTTTGCATCGATCGAGGATGGCAGTCGAGGTTTTATAAATTAATTAATTAATTTTTTTATTCGTTTCTTGTTTATTTACCTATCACAATTGGCTTAAAAATTAAAACACAATATACTTTGGTTTGCACTCTTTTTTAAAGAATTAAATTAAAGAAATGATGCAGAAATTATGACTACTTATTTCAATGCTTCTTCTGTCGCTTGTGAGAGATTCAGAGACAAAATTAAAACATTTTTTAAAGAACAAATTTCCCAACCGTGATCGATTTATTCACTTTTCTTGACCATTGTAATTGTCGTCTTCTCTCTGAAACACCCGCTCTCTCGCCCCCTGTGTCTCAGGGAAAAGGGCGCGAATTCAAAAGAGGGTTTTCCAACTCCTTTAAGGCATGCCACCTCCACTCGACTCGGCCCTCTTCTACGCCCAGCAGCAGCATCAGCAGTCACTTCCTCTTCTTCCTCTGCCATCTGCTCTCGCAATGCTCAAGGATCCAAAGGCCATGGAGGCTGCGGCGGCGGCGCCGTTTAAGGTTTTAAAGAAGATAATTTTCAGTGTGTCGTATTCGTCATACGGTAGAGAGTTATTTTTTTTTCAATTAATGTAAGTAATGGGATGACACATTTGTTTGTAGTAAAAATTACACGATATAATGTTTGCACTCTGTAATTTTTTTTTAAGAATTAAATTAAAGAAATGATGCTGATAGCGGCTGTTGATTTTTTAGCGTTAATATTCTTTTTAAGCGCTTTTCTAATTAAAAATGCATTAGAATACCGTACTTTTTCAGCCACAACAACCACCTGCTCCACCAGCCAAGGTTATACCCGCCATTCTGGATCGCCGTCCGCATAAGGTAGTTTTTTTTTTAAAGAGAACGAATTTTGATCTTAACTTCTCATATTAAATATAAAAAATTAATAATTGTTGTTACAATAATTGCTGTAAACTCTTTGGGTATTTCATAGTTGTCCACGAAATGCATATAAATGCTTTTTCCATTAGGTAAGTCTTCACTGATTGCAATAGATACGTGTCACGGGAATGGTTCATATAGTAGAATGTTTGACAAATGGGATAGTTGATGGAAGAATTAAAAAGAGAATTACGATAAAAAAAATTCCTTTTTTATTTTACTTTAACTGTTATACAATTAGAGGAAAAATGGGTGACCCTCTTGACCTAATATATGAATTAGACTTTCTTTTTAGCGGATAGTGCGTATCAAAAAAGATTTTTTTTTCTGTGCATTTTTTATTAGTCTTAATGGACGTTATTATATTGTTTGAATTTTTTTATTTAAATTTAAAAGATAAATAATAAAATAAATCACTTCTCATATTTGACAGAGAACGTTGAGCACGGGCAGTGAGGGCGCGCCGCTGGAGAGCGTACTGGCTGCGCGCTCCTCGGCCACGACCACCCGGCCCCGCACTCCGCCGCAGCCGCCCCTCTCCATCCGCAAGAAGGCGCGGCCAGACCTGCTGGCCATGGTGGAATCATCGCCTGTCCATCCCGTCTGGCGCATCTCCGAGTTTAGAGCAGCACAAGATGCCATCTCTGACAACTCGCTACTGACGGACTCTTTAAATGCAAGCCCCCTCAAAGCGAGCACCATCTTCCCGAAGATTAACATGGCACTGTAATGGACTTCTTTTGCCCCCCCCCTTCCCTCCAAAAAAATAAGAACAAAAAAACCTTTCCTGAACGCTATGAAATGTTTTATAGGTACATTAGGGTTTTAACAAGACCTTTCCTCATACGCAGTCCAAGACACGTTTTATTGAGTCCATTTTAAAAGCACTATTTTCGCAATTTTTAAGGATGTGCTTTCGAATTATACTTAAATTTATTTTTAAATGCTTGTGTCATATTTAGATGACACTGTCGTAATTCTGTCTTTGAAAATAAATTCAAGTTGAAATATCATTATCTTTGTTTCGCCAGTTATGTTCGGCATCTCACTTGCTATATCCTTCTTTCTTTCTCCAGTCATTCCACACCTTGAAAATGCAGTATTCTTTTTATCAGTGCATTTTTGATTACTTGATTACCATATTGTTTTTTACCTCCTGGTTAAGTCTGTGAGCCTCACCTCTTCTCAGACCTCACACTGCTTTGCTGTCCATGTGGATCCAGTCATTCTCACAATCATCAGTATCTTATATCTTCATACTGTAAATATGTGGAAAACTCGATTCATACTGATATATTCTCTTTGTATTTTTTTATATTCTCTGGTATATATTTTAGATAAGATATTCTTGCATTTCGCATCGGTTTATAGCATCAATATTACTGCCCATTTTTGAGTCAAGCTATTTATTTGCTTTCCACGATTCATAGATGACGGGTCTAATAGGCATCCTGCTGGCAGCTTGCTTTATAGCCAAGATATGTTATAATCTGATTTTTTTTTCTCTCCGTAGATTTTTATGGTGTGTTTTGTACTTTTTTTATTGTAGGTTCTTTGCTTCCACTATTTTGCTTTATTTATTTTTCCATTGCCGTTTTGCGTTGTATTATTTATCTGCGTCACGTAGACCAATTGAATAAAGGGAACTGGAAGGGAATCCATCTGAATCCTGAATGAGGTTAACGAATTCCGGGCTCCGTGCCTTGTCCATTCGAAGACTGGTTACGGTAATGACTAGATTACGGTAAGAAGTTCTCTATCTGTCGTTTCCATCAGTTATGGTGAACGAAGAGCAGGTCGAGCAGTATCTGGTGAAAAAGGTCAGCTCATCAGATGTATTTAATTAGTAGTAATTGCAAGGTTTTTTGTTTTGCTTTTTTTGGGGCTCAAGGGACACAGATTCCCTTTCTTTGTTTGCTTCGATGATGGCTTTATTAGGGGCGATGGGGCTTCTCTCCTTCTCTGTAAGTTTTTCTCTCTCTCTCTCTCTTTCTCTCTCTCTCTCTCTTTCTCTCTCTCTCTCTCTCTCGCAGGCCCCTGGCCGCATCTTCTATCTGCCCAACTGGTGCAGCGAAGAAGAGGAGGCCCGTCTCCTGGCCGTCTTCGCCGCGGCGCCCCGTCCAAAGTGGAAGGAACTCGCGAGGAGGAGACTCATCAACTACGGCGGAGTCGTCGGCAGGAAGGGACTGCTAGCGGTGGACGACTTCCCGACGGTTAGAAAGAGAGACAGAGAGAGGGAAAGAGAGAGAGAGAAGAGAGAGAGAGAGACAGAGAGGGAAAGAGAGAGAGAGAGAGAGACAGAAGAGAGAGAGAGAAAGAGAGAGAGGCGGAAGAAAACAGGGCGAAGTAACAAAAGTTTATGAATCATGAAAAAGTGAGATTTTGTAAGGATGTGCTAAATATAACATGGAAATAAGAGAAATATTTCCTTTTTGGAAAAAGTTTTAGGAATACATTTAAATTTTATATTTATCCGTATGTATATATATTAATTTATTTCTATTTATTAAAAATAAATAAATAAAATAAAAGGAGCTCCTCGCCGTGATGCGCCGCGTCGACGATCTGGCCGGCCACACGACGAACCACGCACTCGTCAATGAGTACCGACGGGGCGAGGGCATCCTGCCGCACACGGACGGACCAGCCTTCCAGCCGGTCGCCTTTTCTTGCCTTTTATTTTATTTTTTTATTTATTTATTTTGTTTATTTATTTATTTATTTGTTTATTTATTTATTTATTCAAATTAACTTGCAAAATTAATGGTTTAAGGAGAAGTTCTTATCATATTGAGCACTAATTTTATTGATTACACGCATAGTACATATTTGTAATTTAATATCTACGTACTTTGTTTGGCTATCGATGAGATAGTAATGGCAAGTAATTAAATGATTATTTGTGGAGTTTTCACAAACAAGAAAATATGATGCAAAAGTAACTAATTTGATTAATACGGGGAAAATATTATTATTTGTTTATGGTAATAAATTAATGATAATTAATTGTAAGATCATCGCGACACTCTCACTCGGCAATATACCCTCATCGACTTTCACGAGCCGCAAACGGGAGGAGAGGAGGAAGCTGGAGAAGGAGAAGCCGTCAACGGGGACAAGAAGCAGGTATTCGGGGAGAGAGAGGGAGCGCGCGGAGAAGGAAGAGAGAGAGAGAGGGCTAGAAAGTAGGGAGAAATGAGAGAGAGGAGAGAGGGAAGAGAGCGACAGAGAGGGGAAGAGAGTGAGAGAGAGAAGTCTTATTCGAGACAGTCGACTTTATAGGGTTTTTGAAATGGCGAGATTGGTTAGATTAAAGGCTTACATATTTCGAACTATAAGCCGTAGTGGTCGCGTATTTCTCTGATTAGACAACTGTTTAGCTCATTTGCTAGCCGTAGCATGCCGGCTAAACATATGTTTATCTAAGATCGATTAAGGCTAAGGTCATATAAGGCCAGGGCAATTTAAGACTAAGGTCATTTAAGGATGTTCGCCACTTAAGCTAAGTTCGTTTAAGGCTTAGGTCACTTAAGGTCATTTAAGGTGGACCGCCGTCTCGGCTCGCTTCTCCTCGAGCGCCGCTCGCTCGTCGTGATCACCGGAGACGCGTACTCGAAGCTGCTGCATGGCATCGAGGAGAGGGAGGATGACGTCATCGATGAGAGAGTGTGGAATGCGAAGGAGGAAGAGAGAGGAAGGAAGATGGAGAGAAGCACCAGGTGAGAGAGAGAGAGAAAGAGAGAGAGAAAGAGGGTGGTTAAAGAGAGAGAGAGAGAGAGAGAGAGAGAGAAAGAGAGATGGTTAAAGTTAAGCGAGAGTGGAAAGGAGGTCCAAGGAAATTCGGAAAATTTTAAGTGTAAAAGGAGGAAAATAGAGAAAGAGAGACACAGAGAGAGAGAGAGACAAAGCGAAAGAAAGAAGGATACTTCCAGACTCTCGATCACGATGCGTCGGGTAGAGAAAGTTCGCTCGCTGGCCGAGACGGCTGCCGGCAGACTCCTCCTGCCATCCAGATGGGCGTAGAGAAGGGATCAAGGCATGCGCGCCGCTCATGCTTTTCTCTCTCTCTCTCTCTCTCTCGCTCTCTCTTTGTTTTCTCTTCCTGTCTCTCTCCATCTGTATTCCCCTTCTCTCCTCCTTCTCTTACTCTCGCTGCATCTCTATTCCGCGCTCTATCTCTGCTCTCTGTTTCTGTCCCACCCGCTGAGCAGGTCCCCTCTCACTCTCTGCTCCTCCCTCTCTCTCACTCTCTCCTGCTCTCTCTCTCCTCTCGCTCTCTCTCTCTCTCTCTCTCTCTCGCCATCCCCACCACGAATCAGTCAGGCGTATTATGCCAAAAATGGGCATTGCATCCATGTGGAGAGAGTGCGCGAGCGAAAAGCGTTAGAACAGATGGTGGACATTTCTCTGCTTCTCTGCAGTCTTCTCTCTCTGCTCTCTCTCTCACTCTCTCTTTCTCTCACCCTTCCTCTCTCTCTCTCTCTCTCTCTCATCCTCCCTCTCCATTCTTTCTCTCACTCTTTCCCTCTGTCGGCCCTCTTCTTTTTCTTTCCGCTTATCTCCGACAAATCACTCATCTTCACTAATTGTCATCTCTTTTTTCTCTCTCTCTCTTTCTCTCTCTCTTTCTCTCTCTCTCTCTTTCTCTCTCTCTCTCTCTTTCTCTCTCCCTCTCTCTCTTTCTCTTTGTCCCTCCTTGCGCCAAGATTGAACTGTTTCTGACAGACGCGATTGAGCATTCCGAGTGAAGCGAGTCATGAATCGTTTATACCGCCGCTAGTTATAGTTATATATAAGTTATTCTAGTTATATCGATATATCGATATATGATGTCATTATTATTACAGTTATATATTTTTGTTGCTTATGTGCCAATTATAAGCACATATTTTGGGAAATAAAGTGGTTGTTTTTCATGAGTTATTTAAACAGGAACACGAAGCAGATTTGCTTTTATCAAACTTATCGTCTGCTTTTCCAAATTTTGTATATGTATCTAACGGAATCTCTCTTTCTCTTTCTCTCTCTCTCTGCTCACACACACTCTCTCTCTCTCTAACCCTAGCATTCTGTATCACTCGTTCAGCCTGAATCTCTCTCTCTCTCTCTCTCTCTCTCTCTCTCTCTGTCTCTCTCCTCTCTTTCTATCTACCATTCTTCTTCTCTAAAGTCTAAAGTAACTAAAAACGTAAACAAGAAAAATTTTTATGCACCTTGAAGTTGAAGTTCTAAATTACAAGCTCACAATGAATGAACCCTGTACCTCGCTTGTGAGGGGAGATACGAAGAAGATAAGATGCCTTTGAGCAGACAACGAGAAGAATAAGAATGATGACTTTCATGATGGCTACGGTAGCGCAATGCATGAAGGAGAGGCACTTCTGGAGAGAGAGAGAGAGAGAAGGGAAAGAGAGAGAACGAGAGAGAGAGAGAAGGGAAAGAGAGAGAACGAGAGAGAGAGAGAAGGGAGAGAGAGAGAGAGAAAGAGAGAGACAGACAAAGGAGAGAGAAGTAATGGTTATGATTGTTGGTGGTGGGGGGGGATTATTTGATGGGCCAAGGGATGTTGTCTCTGAGAGAGAGGGTCGGGGGTATGGATGCGCGCAAGAAGGAGGAAGACATACGGGAGAAGGAGAAGCCGCGAGATGTGGCGCGGCAGATGAGAGGCCCCTCCTGGCATCACACACGGCTGGCTCCTTCCATCCATCACATTCTATGTGAGGCCAGAGGGGGCGGGGCCTACCGTATTCAGGGGAGTCGTGGTGGGAGAGAGAGAGGAAGGACGGAAGGGGAGACAAGAAGACTCGCTCTAAGCCTAGCAAGGCAAGGCAAGCCAAGCAGTTGGCCACCCTGAGGAGGCACTCTTCTTCTCTCTCGTTTGAGCAGACGTAGTAGAGGAAGGCCACGAGGAGGAGAAGCGAGACCACCACCACCAGCAGAAGCTCCACACACCGCGTCCCCAAATCCCCGGCGGGATCAAATTCTTCTTCTTTCTTCGTGTCCTCTCGCCCTGAGGCACACAAGCCGCTGAGGCCTAAGAGGAAGAGACGGGAGCCTTCGACGCCCTCTCTCTGCTATAATCTGTCTCCGCATTAGTGGCGTGGCGAGAGAGAGAGAGGGAGAGAGAGAGGGAGACAAAATGGATCAACTCATGTCGCCACCCACTTTCCCGACGCACTTGCTATGCGGCGGCGGTGCACTCCTCGACGAAGTCGGAGGTGGAGGGCCGGGTGGCTCTTCCTCTTCCGCTTCCGCTTCAGTCGCGTCACTTCTTCCGTCGCCTTTCGAATTGATCACTCCTTCTATCTATGGCGACCATCATATTGGCCACCATAATCAGCATCACCTCGGCCATGGCCTCCACCAGCCGCCCCTTCAGCCTGCTGGCCACTTGCAGAAGCAGCTTCCGTATTGCGCGAAAGGTAGGGCTTTTCTCTCTTTTTCTGCTTCTCTTTCTCTGCTGCTTCCTTTCTCCTCTTTCTCTGCATTCCTTTCTCCCTCTCTCTCTCTCTCTCACTCTCGTTAATCTTCTCTTTCTTATTTTTTTTCTCTCTCTCTCTCTCTCTCTCTCTCTCTCTATAACTCTAAAGTATCGCCTCTCCTTTGTGCTTGAGGTTTGCTACTGGAGCAAAAGCTGAGTTTCTACACTCTCTCAGTCGAGGAGGAGAAGGATGGAGCTGGAGTGGAGGAGGACGGCGTTGGCGTTGTCAAGACAGAACCGGCCGCCGCCGCGTCGTCCCCGCCCGTCAAAGTCAGACGAGACGTCAGCGAACACACTTCACCAGTCATCAGGTCAGAGTTATTCTGTCTCACTGTCTGTCTGTCTCTCTCTCTCTCTCTCTCTCTGTTTCTCTTTCTCTTGCTCTCGCTCTCGCTTCTTTTATCTCTACTTTATCTTGCTCACTCTCTCTCTCTTTCTCTCTCTCTCTCTGTCGTTATTGTTTCTCTCTTTAATTCATCTAACAGTTGTTTGTTCCTCTTTTGGATCATACTTCTCATTTTTTTCCTTCTCAAGCTAAAATTTAGACTGATCATTTGTACAGTAGCAGTTCGTGTCTCCGTCAATATATACAAGTCCTGCTTAAAATAAAATGTAATAAAAGTCCAGATTTTTTTCGCATCAAATTAAAAAAAATTCACCGTCTCTCTCCCTTGTCTATCCATACTTTATTTTGCTCCTTCTTTCATTTTTCCTTTACTCTTTTTATTATTATTATTATTGTTATTTCCCTTCTTCTTAACGTGTACAAGTCCAGTTGACGGAGCTGGAGAACTGGTTCAACCGAATCGATATCCAGACATGTCGACGAGGGAGGAGATGGCCGTCTGGATCGGTCTCAGCGAGCCAAGAGTCAGAGTTAGTGACAGTCTCATCTTTCTTTCTTTCTCTCTTTCTTTCACTCCTTTACTCTGTCTCTCTCTCTCGCGCTCTCTCTCTCTCGCACTCTCTCTCTCTCTCTTTCTCTCTCTTTTCTCTCTCTCTCTCTCTTTCTCTCTCGCGCTCTCTCCCGATTGTTCTGTCTCTCGATCAGTATGGTTCCATAACATTGTTATTCGCTATCACATTGCCTCGTTTCATCTATTTTTTTCTTCACATTCGTCAGCAATTTTTTGAAAATTCGCCACTTTCTAGTTTATTAATTTCAACTATTAGATCTTCTAACGCATACATAGTTTGTGAAGAAAGAGGAAGTAAAACAAGCCCATGAGGAGCAGGGAGAGGGTGTGTGTGAGAGAGAAACACGAAGATTGAGAGAGAGAGTGCGAGAAAGAGAGGTGAGAGAGAGGGAGAGAGAGAGAGTGAGAGAGAAAGGAGATGATGCCTGGTATGAAGAGCATGATTCCATCTAATCAACTTGGCCATGTAACGAGGTGGCAGACAGAAGAAGATGGAGGCGCCAGCCGTGTGAATGGAATGGAACAAGGCGGCGATGGCAGAGAATAATTAGCCGTGTTCCCTGGAGAGAGAGAGAGAGAGAGGAGAGAGAGAATTGAAAGAGAGCGAGTGAAGAGAGGAGAGAGAGAGCATGATGGGGTTAGAGAGAAAGAGAAAGAGAGAGAGTGAAAGCATACGGCGGCTAAGGAGAAGCGGAAGCGAAAGCATGTAACGAGAAATGATGACCTATACTGGTATGGGGCCAATATGCGCCATAATAGTGTACTTTTAACGGCTAATGATGTCTCATACATATGTAATCAAATTTAGCAGAAATAAGGCGGAATCCTCAACCTCCACGTTCATATTTGTATACTGTTTCCTGCTGTCATTCTCGCCCAGTTGTATCCGTTGTCTTCTCTCCCTCTTTTCTCCATAATTTTTCTCTCCTACTCTCTCTTCTCTCTCCGTTCTCTGCTCTGTCTCTTCTCTCTCCTCCTCTCTCTCTCTCTATCTCTTTCTCTCTCGCTCTCCCTCTCTGCTCTCTCTCTATATTCTCTCTCTCTCTCTCTCTCTCTCTCTCTCTCTCTCCGTCCTCTCTCTCCCTCTCTCCCTCTCTTTCTCTCTCTCTCTCTCTCTCTCTCTCTCTCTCTCTCTCTTCCAGGTCTGGTTCAAGAACCGTCGTGCCAAGTGGCGTAAGCGCGAGCGAGGCGGCTCGACTGGCGGCGCAGACTCCAAGTCCTCTTCCGCCGTGATCACCCTCCAGCCCATCTCATCCTTCCAGCCGAATCTGCTGCCAGCCGTCTCTCATGTAAGTTTCTTTATTGCCACTCTTTCTCTCTCGTTCTCTCCTCTATCCCTCTCTGTCTCCTTTCATTCTCCCTCTCTCTCTCTCTCTCTCTCTCTATCTATCTCGCTTTCTCTTTCTCTTTCCTTTCTTTCTCTCTGTCTCTCCCCCGCTCTCTCTCTCTCCATCCTTTCTCTCTCTCCCTATCTCTCTCTGTCTCTCACTCTCTCACCCTCTCTCTGTCTCTCTCTCTCTCTCCTCAGATGGACGACTCCTCCGCCCTCTATGGCTACAGCCAGCCTCCCCCCGCCATCGCCCCCTGGCAGCCGACTGCCGCCCTCCCACCTCGTGTCTCTGCTGCCGGCGCCGCGACTGCATTCAGCTGGAGCTTCAAGCCGGCTACGGTAGGAATCTCTCTCTATCTATCTCGCGCTCTCTCTCTCTCTCTCGCTCTCTTTCTCAGTCTCTTTTTCCTTACGCTTTCGCTTTCTCTCACTATCTCTCGCACTCTCTTTCTCTCTCTCGTACTATCTAACTCTCCATGCCTACCGATACTTCCTCTCACTACCAAGCGCTCATTCTCTTCCTTTCTCGATCACTCTCTCTCGTTCTCTCTTCCATCCGCCTTATCTCTCTCACTTCTCTCACTCTCCCTCTCTCTCTCTTCCTCTCTCTCTCTCTCTCTTCCCCTTTCTCTCCTCCTAACTGTAGAATGCCTTGCTGCTGACACTGAAATCAGACCCCTGCCGACACTGTCTGCCTCCTCAAGAATGTGTCTGCTCCTTCTTCTCTTTCCACTCGGCTCATCGCGTTTATTCCGAGGATAGACACACTCTCTCTTTCTCTATGTCTCTATTTCTCTCTTTCTTCATTTCTCTTTCTCTCTTTCTCTGTGTCTCTCTTTCCTTATGTCTCTCTTTCTTTATTTCTCTCTCTCTCTCTTTCTCTCTCTCTCTCTTTCTCTCTCTCACTCTTTCTCTTCCTCTCCCTCTCGACCAATCGTCTCCTCTGCTCGAACATCTCCTGCTACAACAATGAACTGCCTGGAACCACGGCTGCTGCCACTGCCATAAACAAAAGGCAACTTCTATTCTCTCCTGCTGCGCAACGTCGATATTTCGAATGCTTCTCTCTCTCTCTCACTCCCTCTTTCGCTCTCCTCATCTCTCTCTCATTATTTCCCTCTTTCTGTCTTTCTATTTCGCTCTCTGTCCCCTTCTTTCTTTATGTGTCTTATTTATCCTCTAACTGTATTTCTCTCTTCCTCTTTTCAAAATAACAAATTCAAAGATTAAGGACTATTGCTACTGCTGAAAGGATTATTACCAACAATGACTTTTATCAAGCCAAATGATAGCTTTTTTGCTGTATATATTTATAATTAATTATGCACTTGAAACAAACTTTACTTTTTTCCTAAATCTATTTGTATATTATATGTAGGTAATAATGCACTTGTGATATATGTACTTTTTTCTCTTTCTAAATATATTTCTATATTTTTTTAATTATGTACATGTAACTCATTTGTCAGCTCGCTGGCTGCCCCTCGATGTCTGCGCTCTCGCCGCTCTCCTCATCGACCCCGTTGCCATCCTCTTTCTCGCCCTCTTCTGCATCCTCCTCGGACAAACTTCGCTTCTTTATGCCCTCTCCGTACACAACCACTTGCAACTATAGTGGACCATTGTGAAATAGACAATTAATGGATGTCAAAATGTACTAGTAAGTAAAAAAACATACAGTCAATACAATATAAGAGTAAAATTTTATGTCTTTACCAAATTGAGAAGAAGAAGAGAAAATAATAATGTGCTTTTATTAATAGTTCCAGATTACATTCTAATCAAGTGCAATTTGTATACAAAATAATAATACGAATATTGCCATTAAATCTCACATACGACGTGTCTTTTTTTTAAAATTTTTTTCCCGTTAAATAACTCTTTATAAACAAAATTTATAATTACTTTGTATAAAATATAGTGCAAATTATTGACTGCTACCTGTACTTTTTCACTATTAAGCCTGTTTTACAAATATCTTTTCATCTGTCTTCATCTGAGCCTTTATGCATTCTTGGTAGCAACACGGATGTACAGAATTATGAAAGTATGCATTTTGACGTCGAATTTTAAAAATTGTCATATTTCGATTGGAGACTATTTGACTGGACAAGTAGATTGGACAATTGTGAGATACGAGAATATGCAAACCCGCAGTTCCAAAATGTCAAGAAAAGAGAGAGAGAAAGTTTTTTGATTGGTTATCGATAAAGAAGTTCTACCAAGAGAGGAACAATAAAAGTTCGCAGCTTTCGTTTGTAATAACTGACAAGACAACAGAAGATCTAATCTAACACTTGAAGATAACAGATTCTATTAATAAAATGAATATATATATATATATATTTAAACTTATGTAGGTATAATGAATGATAAGGAAGCCATCATCGGAGTTTATTTCATGAAAAAAAAAAATTTAAAGCTCCATGGGAGAGAGATTTCGATAGAAGGGAGTGAAATCGGCAACAAAAAGATCGATGCGATGTGTAAATATTTTTGCAACGCTTCCTGATTTTTTTATAGTCATACAGAAATATCTTCCATGTAGTAGCAGTATAATTTATGTACTTTGATTAAGTTAGTTTTTCTTCTTATTAATTATGGTTCGGAAAAGCATTTTGTCACCCTCCGCACTTATTTTGATAAAGTCGTTTAATTTGCGTTGATTAGATAATTTGAGTAGATAGGAGAATAAGGAGTGATTAAATAAAATTGAAGAGAAATCAGAGATGTAGAAGGAGAGAAAGAGAGCGAGAGAAAGAGAGAGAGAGAAAGAGAGAGAGAGAGGAGAGAGAGAGAGAGAAAGAGAAAGAGAAAAAGAGAGAGAGAGAAAAAGAGAAAGAGAAAGAGAGAGAGAGAGAGAGAGAGCTCAGAATTGATGTGGTTTGCCCGAGCTTAGCTCGTACGAGAGATTCATCGCTTCTCCAACGAGTAGCATGAGCAGAGTCACGGCGAAGACGACGACTGAGAAGAGTATGAGAAGTAGACGATCCAGCACAGAGGCAAGGAACTCCCATTCGAGAGCGTACCTCAAGAGGCGAGTGGTTGGCTCTCTAACTCTCTCTCGCTCTCTCTCTCTCTCTTTCTCTCTCTCTCTCTCTGACCCTTCTTTCTCTCTCACACAATCAGTTGCAATTTCACTTTCTATCTCCCTCGAGGTTGTTATAACCACCTAGCACTCTCTTAATTCTTCATGTTCTCTCTTTCTCTCTTTCTCCCTCTCTCAATTCTCCATCTTCTACTCGTCTTTTACCACGCCCCTTGATGTGATCTGGTTTTTGTTGCCCAATTCTTGCCTTCGCTTGAGCTTGACATCGAGGATGGTGACATCGGCATTGAAGGCGCTCTGCGCAACGCTGCCCTCTTCGACGCTCTCTGAAATCGCGGCGCATTTTGCTAGTATATTTAGGATATTTATTTGATATTTATTTTAAGAGAAAAAACACATTTTAATATAGATAATGAAAGTCAGTTGACGGCTTCTTGGGAGGGACAGAGAGCGGTCGTGTGAAGAGCAGAAAGAGAGAGAGAGGAAGAAAGAAGATGATAAACATAAGAGGAAGTGAGAGAGAGAGACAGAGAAAAAGAGAGAGAGAGAAAAGAGAGAGAGAGAGAGAGGGAGAGAGAGAGAGGGAGAGAGAGAGAGAGGAATGCCCGACTCTTAATCGATGCCGTTCTCGCGAGCCGCTTCCACTTGTTGCGCAGATCGGCGGCGGAGTTGGTGGCGGGCGCGGCGGCGGCGGCGCCAGAGACTGTGCCATCTGCCGCCGAGCAATTGTTCGCCGCCAGCAGCCGCTCGTCCTTGTCGCCGCGACTCTGCATCTAGAACGAATTTTTGCATTCTGTCTTTTATTATTTATTTTTTATCAACCTCAAAAATCATTGACATGTGATAAGATATGTAATTCGTTCAGCTAACGCTGTTATCATTATATTTAATAGAATCAGACAAATGCTTCTTTCATTCTTTGTCGCCTTCTATTAAATTTGCACTAATACACCATTAAATGCTTCAAAATGTTTATCATTTCCCCCCATAATTTTTGTAATAAAATAGGCGTGAATAAGAAAAAGAATATAAAAAAAGATTTATTTTATACGAATAAAATTTTGCTGTCACACTATCCTTCTTTATTCCACATGGTGCTTATTCATTTATTTTGCTCTCATTTCTCTAACATTTCATAATATACTACTATTCCCTCTCTCTCTCTCTCACTATTTGTCTCGCTTTTTCTCTCTCTCTCTCTCTCTTTCACTCTCTCTTTCTCTTTCCATCTCTCTTTCTCTCTCTCTCTCCCTTTCTCTCTCTCTCTCTCTTTCTCTCTCTCTCTCTCTCATTCTCTCTCTCTCTCTCTCTAACCGTGAGCGGTCGTCCTAGTCCGAGCGGCGGGCGCGGCGGCAGTGGAGACGGGCACTTGGGACCGATGCCAGAGGCGGTGGCGGCGGCGGCCGCTGCCTTGCTTGGCAGCCACGTCTTCTGCAAGCGGACGCCTGTCTCGTTCCACAACTCGAGCAGCGTCGTCGGCGGGCGCAGCTTCAGCCAGCGGGCGATCTGGAGGATGCGGTCTTCTTTTTCTTTGTTTTTTCCCCCACTATTTTTTTAAAGTTTTTTTTTGCATAAATATCATACGTAAATTAGGCTGCCAGCCCGAGAGGAAAAAGATAGAGAGTGAGAGAAAAGATTGAGAGAGCAAAAAAGAGAGAGAGAGAGAGAGAGAGAGAGAGAGAAATAGAGTGAAAGAGAAATAGAGAGAGGGAGAGAGAGAAATAGAGTGAAAGAGAAATAGAGAGAGGGAGAGAGCAGAGAGAGAGAGAGAGGGGAGAGAGAGAGAGGGATAGGGAGAGAAAGAAAGAGAGTTGAGAGAGCCTCACCTTATGGAAGAAGATGAAGGCGACGAATGGCGAGACGGGATGCGTGTACACCTTCTGGAGGTGGACGTTGAGGATGAACGCGGTGAACAGCGTACCCGCAAAGATGATGAAGATGATCGTCAGGTAGAAGAGGCCTATGAATTATGGGTAATAGATAGATATATCTTTTCGTTTCGCTTTTCTAACTAAAAAAAAATAATATTTTCTTCCTCTTAACTGAAAACGTTGGCTTTTTAAGAACCGTGAAGATTTGTGTTGCTAATTAACTCTATGAGAGCATAGTTCATAAACAATTCGATTTCTATAAATAGAGAGGACGAAGTGAAGTTAACGCGCAAGGTAGTAAGGGAGAAGGACAGTGATAAAGTAGGGGACAGAGGCACAAAAAGAGAGAGAGGGAGAGAGAGAGAAAGAGAGAGAGAGAGAAAGAGAGAGAGAGAGAAAGAGAGAGAGATAGAGATAGACAGACAGAGAGAGAAAGCGAGAGAGAGAGGGAGAGAGAGAGAGATTTCAGCTGACCAAAGAGTGGAATATAATCGGAAGTGGTCGGCATCTGCTCGGAGACCATCATCATGAGAATGCTCATGGCGAGCAGCGAGTCAATGCCGAGCGACAGCTTCTCTCTCCGCTCGGACGACGTGGAGGCGGCCGTGAAGAAGCCCGTCACCGCCACCATCGTGATCACGGACGTCGGGATCACCTGGGAAAGTGAAAATGAAATTAAATTTAATAAAAATTATTCTCAATTTTCTAAATACATACATAACTTTTATGTAAATTTCACCGGAAATTAAGTTAAATTAAATAAAAATTCAAAAAATTATTATATAAGTACATAATTTATATATACAAATTTTGCCGTCGAATGGATCACCTGCTGGCGTCAAGATACAAGTTATCATTATAATAACTACAATAATACAATGAAGAAACGTACTAATAATGATAATAAACGAGAAATTACTATCTCTTTTTGATTACTTTTTTATTTTTTGGAAAATTTTTTTTATTTCAATTCTAATATTCATATGTATTTGCTTCACTATCATCAACGTCATAGCTACAGATAGTGACAGTATAAACTGATAAACTAAGTTTAGAATTATTTTTGGCTAATAAATTTTTTTCCTTTTTTTATTCTGTAGTAAGCCAAATTGCGATAGAGGTTGTGCAGAAATTATGCGGGCAGAGCCAAAGGATTGACTTGTGAGTCAGCAAGAAAACGTCAGCAGGAAATTCTAGGGCTGCTTGGAAAGAGAAAGAAATGACATCAGAATGATGAGTATGCGTGTGTTGAATCTTCTTAAAATGTGAGAGCGAAGTGAAAGTCGACCACTCGCCAGATTGACAATGTAGTAGAGTGGCTTGCGTCGGACGACGAGCGACGCCTCGAGCAGCACCCACGGCTCGGGGCAGCACACGAACTTGGACTGGAAGAGGAGGAACGGAGAAGTGAGAGAGAAGAAATAGGAGATTCGAAAAGGGAGAGAGTGAGAGGGGAGAGAGAAGGGAGAAAGATGGAGGGAGGAGGAAGAAAGATATTTGGAGAATAAGTTGAGGGTGAAAGAGAGAGATAGAATTAGTGAAAGAGAGATATAGAATTAGAGAGAGAGTCTGTATCTGAGAGAGAGAGAGAGTCTGTCAGACATTGAGAGGGAGAGTGTCTCAGAGAGAGGGAGATAGAGAGAGAGACGGAGGGCGAAAGAGGGAGACAAAATAATACAGAAGGAGAGAGAGAGAGAGCGAGAGAGAGAGAGA
>CALZFC010000354.1:1037500-1052500 GCA_945643635.1 Allodiplogaster sudhausi
TTTTTTTTAACATGCGTTTACTAGTTTAAAAGAAGAGTGCTAGATTGTAAGTTGTAAATGCTGCTGCTGCTTCTCGTATATTCTTTCTATCTTTCTTTCGCCATCTCACCACTTCCCCCAGTTACGCCTCTACAAGTAAGTATAGACTATTGTTAACGCATGGGCAGGCAGCATTCGTAGGAGTAGCGGGTGGAAGGAGAGAGAGAGAGAAATAGAGAGAGAGAGAGTGAGCGAGAGAGTGAGAGAGAGAGAGAGAGAGAGAGAGAGAAAGAACGACCAAGGGGAGTGTGGGTGGATTAGGAGAGTGTTTGAAGAGGGAGCGAAAGGGAGCGAGAGAGAGAGAGAGACACACACACACAAAAATGGAGAGTGAAGCGGATACCTCTAACCATTAGGCAGATTAAAAGGAGGCTACCGCCTTTTAGGTCTCAGAGAGGAGACGGTATAGAAGTAGAGAGCGGGCAGAGAGAGTATTTGAGATGTAGAGTGACAGAGAACCAGAGAGAGAGAGAGAGAGAGAGAAAGAGATAGTTAAGAGAGAGAGAGATGCAGAGAAAATTTGACTAACGGTCGCAGTAGGCGATTAATGCAGAGATGCTCACGAAGATGATGATCGTCCAGGGAGAAGAGGGGCGAGGGAGAGAGACAGAGGAGAGAGACATAAGTGGGAGAGAAAGAGAGAGAGAGAGAGAGAGAGGGAGAGAGAGAGAGAGGAAGAGAGTTTGAGAGAGAGAAAGGGAGACAGAAGTTCCTAAGTTCACTGCCGTACGCAGAAACGAACAGAATCGATCCTCGAACTCATTCTTGTCTCTTTTTCTGAAAATATTATGAAGTAGTGTGTAAGTGTACGCAGTGGTAACGGAGAGGAAGAAATTTTTCTACTTTGTCGGCTTCATGTCCCTCTCCCTCACTCTCTTTCTCTCTCTCAAACACTCTCTCTCTCCTCTCTTTCTCTCTCTCTCTCTTTCTCTCTCTCTCTCTTCCTGTTCGCGTCACGCATACCATGAAAAGCAAATCCAAAGGGCGAAGGGTGATATTCCGAAAGAAGGGAGAGAAAGAGAGAGAGAGAGAGAGAGTGAGAGAGAGAGAACGGGGCAGCTAGACAACAGAGGACTTGGGTGACGGTGGTATTAGAAGAGTGGCTGGAGGGCTTCTGCCAGGTGAGCCACCGCAATGATGAGTAGGCGGAAGATTAGACTCTTTGCGACGGGAGAGAGAGGCAAAGAGAAGAGGCAGAGAGGGAGAGAGGCAGAGAGAGAGAGAGAGAGAGAGAGAGAGACCTCTGGGTCACAAAACCGCCAGGGGTATTCCACTCCCCGCTTCCCGGTCCAAACGAGCGAAGCTTCTTTTTGTTTTCGAGGACACGGCAGGAAGGATTCGAAAACATTCGGACAAGAGAAATGAAAGAAATATTGAGAAGACATGGTCAGAGAAAAGGAGTGAGAGAGAGAGAGGGAGAAAGTGAGAGAATGAGAGAGTAGAAAGAAAGTGAGAAAGAAAGAGAGAGAGAGAGAAAGACAGCACATAACAAAGTGGTTAGCAGTAACACAACCGAGTGACAATGTATGTAGGACTCAAATACAATAGCTTTTTTTCCATCTTCTCTCTACTCTGTACATGTTGAGGGTTCCCGGGAAAGCGAGAAGACTCAAGCTTCCTACTCAATGTACATCCATATGTATACTTGATCTAGATTTTACGAAACCACTCAGATTGCCTTGGTTGCAAGATCTTAGAGATAAGCCAGTTTCGTAGTCAGATTTCAGATATCCATAGATAAATGGATGAATAAAATAAACTATTTACTGAATACTAATAAATAAATAAAGCCAGTCTGTTATACAATCTCCATGATTATGGCCTGAAAAAGAGCGCATAAAAGACGTCATCGAATCAGAATGCGTCATTGAATCTCCTCATTCAAATGATCCCCGTCGAGGAATAAGACGGGCGGGAGAGAAAAGAGAGAGTGGCGAGATGAAGAAGCGCCATCAAAGAGAATTGGCTCTCGGCTCTCAGGAATGAGAGGGGCAGTGAATGAATGTTTTGGAAAGAAATAGTTGGAGAAACAGAGAAAGAGAGAGGGATAGAGAGAGGGAGAGAGAAAGAGAGGGAGAGAAAGAAAGAGAGAGCGAGAGAGAGAGAGAGGGAGGGAGGGAAAAAGAGAGTTTGAGAGAGAGAAAGAGTGAGAAAGAGAGGACAGAAAGAGAGAGAGAGGGTGACAGTGGTAGGGAAAGAGAGAGCGAGAGAGAGGGAGTGAAAGAAAGAGAGAGTGAGAGAGAGAGAAAGAGAGAGAGAGAGTGAGAAAGTGAGAGAGAGGGAGAGAGGGAGATGGAGAGAGAGAGAGAACAAAGAGAAGAGAGAAACAAGTCATGAAGGATTGAAAGGGATTTGGAGAAAGATACAGCAGCCAAATGAAGGAACGGAGTGGGCAAAAAAAGAAAAAAAAGGCAGCGCCTTCTCGCTGCCGGCGGATATATCAATCAGAGGGGAGGAGGGGAGAGGACAGCATCAGCTGTGGGGGCTTACATCATAGGGGATGAGAGACAGAGAGAGAAATAGAGAGAGACAGAGAGAGAGGGAGAGAGAGAGCGAGAGAGAGAGAAAGAGAGAAAGAGAGAGAGAGAGAGAAGGAGTGAGAGAGGGTGAGAATGAGGGAGAGAAGACAAAGATCTAGTTAGGGATACGGAGACAGATTGATGTAGATATCTAGAGTGGGGGGAAGGGAGAGAGAGAGAATGAAGAGATGAACTAGAAGAAAGAGAGAGACAGAGAGCGAGAGAGAGAGTAAGAGAGAGCAAGAGAAAGAGAGAGAGAGAGAGAGAAGATATTGCAAAAAGAATTCTTGATGAGCGCCATGTGAAAGAGCTGTCGGAAGAGCCAACGAAAAGAGAAGACACATTAAAAAGCACAAAGTCCACTGATTAGTAGCGGATTGCGGGAAGAAAAAGAAATAACAGCAAAAGAAAAATAACTTCAATTGAAAAGAGCGTAATCTTCCTTTTCAAAGAGTCGCGGAGATAATTAGTCGCCTGATTAACGACATTTTTGATGTCTGATGATTACAACGATTTAAATTTATGTACCAAAAAAATAATTAAATAAATTTATGCATATTTTCGCATGATAAAAAGCTCAACGACTATAGCGAGAGAAAGAGAATGGCTAACTAAATAAGTTCATTTTCATTGCGAGACTGCCAAAGGTAAAAGTAGGGCGTGTGCCTTTGTACATGAGACGCGTGTGGGGTCAGCCCACCACCGCTTCCACTACCCTGACCACGTCCTCGCTTTCCTCGAGTGCCGGAGGGAGGGAAGAGGGAGGGATGGAGAGTAATGGCAGAGAAGGAGAAGCCGGTGTGAGGAGTAGTCGTGCAGATAGCATGCGATTAAGGGAGTTCTAGAGAGAGTGTAAGAGGGAGAGAGAGAGAGAGAGAAGAGTGTAAGAGGGAGAGACAGAACGAGAAACAGAGAGAGAGAGAGAAGAGTGTAAGAGGGAGAGACAGAACGAGAAACAGAGAGAGGGAGAGAGAAGAGTGTAAGAGGGAGAGACAGAACGAGAAACAGAGAGAGGGAGAGAGAGAGAGAGAAGAGTGTAAGAGGGAGAGAGAGAAGAGTGTAAGAGGGAGAGACAGAACGAGAAACAGAGAGAGGGAGAGAGGCAGAGAGGACACGAGAGATAGAGAGACAGAGGGGCAGAGAGGACACGAGAGATAGAGAGACAGAGAGAAAGAACGAGAGAGAGAGAGAGAGAGAGAGAGTGGGGGGAGAAAGAAAGAGAGAGAGAGAGAGAGAGAGAGAGAGAGAGAAAGAGAACTCAAAGAGTAAGAGTAGAAACGAAATGGGTTGCCGAAGCGAACTGCGACGGCGGTGCCTCGCCAGAGGGCTGAGAGAGGGAAAGGGAAATGGGAGAGGGAACGGCTCCTCCCCTTTCATCTGCGAGAGAGAGAGAGGGGGAAAGGGAGATGAGAGAAAGCATGAAAGAGAGAAAGAGAGGGAATGAATTCGAGAATAATAGAAAGAGAGAGAGAGAGAGAGAAAGAGAAAGAGAGAAAGAGAAAGAGAGGGAATGAATTCGAGAATAATAGAAAGAGAGAGAGAAAGAGAGTAAGAGAGCGAGACAAAGCCGTCCTATCTTGTTGTTCGCTATGGCTCATCCCTCAAAGCTCATGTAGCAAGCAAGGGCTCCTGTTGTAATGGGTAGGCCCACTCTAGAAACCCCTGAGCCCACTCATTCCAACATGTAGTTCCATTTATAGTGTCCCATTGCAGTTTAGTGTTGTTTATGAGTATGCCAAGTGTCTTTTAATGTTTCATTATGTCACGTAGCAATTGTAATTGTTGGTTGTGCTAGGCATTCTCCAGTCAGTGTTGCATTCCTCCCGCATAGAGAGCGGTTGAGCGTGTTCGTTGCGATTGTTGCTGTGGTTCAAGAAGATAAACCTCGATAACCCAATCCCTCCCTTCGTCTCCTGCATTCTAAGCGACAGAACTAGAAGCGTGGTGCTTCTACACTGTGCACAGGGTCAGAAAGCAACCGAACATATAGTAAGCACGTCAGACTGAGCAATAATGGGAGAGAGAGAGAAAGAGAGAGAGAGAGTGCAAGAGAGAGAGAGAGAGTAAAAGACAGCTAGAGAGAGTAAAGCGGAGCGAGAGAAAGGGGTGACTGAAAGACTGAAAGGGGAAGAAAAGGAATCGTTCAAAATACAATACCCCTCATACATAAATGCTTGACTATTGTTCCTATTTTAAAGTCCTTCTGAGCTGTCTGCCGTCCTTATTCTGGTGGTGCCTGGCTACACATGATTATATTTATTCGGGCCAATCATCCAGGGCCTAATATTTTAGTTGAGGGTTCTGTGCAGAGAACGGCTTTTCTTTCCATATCTTTTACTCTCTCTCTCTCTCTCTCGCGTTCTCTCTCTCCCTTTATCTTTTCTCTCTCTCTCTCTCTCACTCTCTCTCTCACTTTCTCTCTTTCTCTCTGCCTCGCTCAATCGCTCCCTCTTTCTCTCTCGCTTTCTCGCTTTCTCTCTCTCTCTCTTTCTCTCTCGCTTTCTCTCTTTCTCTCTCTCTCTCTCTCTCTCTTTCTCTCTTTCTCTCTGCCTCGCTCAATCGCTCCCTCTTTCTCTCTCGCTTTCTCTCTTTCTCTCTCTCTCTCTTTCTCTCTCGCTTTCTCTCTCTTCTCTCTCTCTCTCTCTCTCTCTCTCTCTCTCTCTGTGTCTCGCTCCGTCGCTCTCTCTCACTCTCCCAGTCTCGCTCTTAGTTGTCTTTCAGTGTAATCATAAAAAAGAGGTTAGCAGTCATATGATTTCTCTGGCGTCTTTCCTCTCCCTTCCTTTCTCTTTCTTTCTTTCTCTTTCCTTCTTTCTCTCTCTCTCCATCATCCTTTCTACCTTTTATTTCTCCTTAATCTCTTTAAGTATCTCGCACTCTCTCTCTATTTCTTTCTCTGTCTTCTCTCTCTCTCTTCTCTCTCTCATATTTCAGCTTCAAAGATGAAGCCGCTGCAGAAATCGTAGAAGAAAAGTGCATGTGGCATTCGATTTAATGAAAAGTGAGCAAAGAGAATGTTCAAGAAGAATGGAAAAAAGAACTCTCAAAAGAGGCTTATTACAAATTACTTTAAATTCGTATTGCATAAACGTATTCATTTTAATTTTTTTTCTTCAAAATATTTAAATCGTACAAATCTTCATGTATGTGTCGAGAAAAGCAATGTATATGCAGGCCAATGAAAGAAAAAAATTAATTAAAAGAAAGATAAACATGTTTGGGAAAGAAAGACAGAGAGGAAGAGATAAGAAGAGAGAGGGAGAGAGAGAGAGAGAGAGAGAGAGAGATATGAACGCGAGAAACCATGAAGCCATCAGAAATCGGTTTCCTTAAATAAATCCACAAAATAAAATTAATAAACAAGAGAAAAAAACCCTCTACTTGATTATTGCATAATTTTTTTACCGTATTTCTTGCAAGCCAGTCATTTTGCCTTCGGTTCTGAAGAGATCGGGAGAACAGGAGAAAGAAACAGAGAGAGGGAGAGAGACTGACTGAGAGGGACAGAAGGTGGGGGAGAAAAGAAATAGCATGACACGGAGAGAGAAAGAGGGATGGAAAGAGAGAAAGAGAAAGGGAGAGAGGCGAAAAAGGACAGTCATTAGATATTCACCTTTTTACATGCTCCCGCCTGTGAGGGTGGAGAGCAGGCGATGCAAACGGTGATAAATGAGTGACAGGTTCAGGAAACAGTAGAACAGGTAAGAGAGGTGAACAGAACGAGAGAGAGAGGGGGAGAAAGAGAGAACGAAAGAGAGGAGAGAGAGAAAGATAGAGAGAGTGAAAGAGAGAAGGAGAGAGAGAAAGGAGAGACCGAGAGAAAGTCGAGAGTGAGGAGAAAGAGAGAGTGAAAGAGAGAGAGAGAGGTGAGAGAGCGAATCGGAGAGTGAAAGGTGAGAAAGGACAGAGAGAGAGAGAGAGAGGGCGGAGAGAGAGAAATAAAGGAGAGAGAGAGACAGAGAAAGAGAGACATGGTGACAATTGAATAAATGAGCAGGCGGCTTGTGGCCCACAATACACATGCATGCCAAATCAAAAAGGCACATTGCTCGAAAAGTGGTGCAAAGCAGTGATGATATTTTACATACGAAAAAACGGGTGGCAACAGAGACGGGCAAAGAGAGAGAGAGAGAGAGAGACAGGCAAGAGAGAGAGAAAGAGAAAGAGAGGAGAGAGAGAGAGAAAGGGAGAGAGAGAAAGAGAGAGAAGGAGAGGAAGGAGAGAGAAAGGGTAAGAGAGAGAGAGGGAGAGACCAAGAGAAATGCTAGAATGCTCTTCCTCTTTATCTACTTGTCCAACTGCACAAATTGAAATCTCCGCCTGCTATCTCCCGTTCCTCTCTCTTTCACTCTTCATCACTATATTCAATTGATAACTAAAACAACATCCCTGACTTTAATCTGTTTTCCAAAATTGCCGTTCAATTTCTTTGAAATTACAGCTAAGTACCAAAATGTTATATTTTACATTTTATTTGATAACCAAAACAGTACCCGACGCTGAATGCTGTGTGTTTGACTGTGCAATTTTTCCTGACAACTATATCAATTCATCTTTTATTCCACATTTGACACTGGTAAACAATTGTAAGATGTCAACATATTTTGATATGAGATCTACTAAAATGGGGCCCTTAATCAATGACTGGACGGGTGGGCCGAGCTTCGCTGCTGATCAGTGCGCGACTTCCACCACGCTTTGACCACTTCGTGGCCCTCGCCGGAGACGATAATGATCTTGCGGGTGTTGTCGGCGAAGAGAAGAATGGATCTGTCGGTGGCGAAGGCGTGAACATCTTGGTACTCCTTGAAAGAAGAGCATGTAATCTACTTCAAATTCCCTGACCATTATAGTCGACTCTCTCTCTCTCTCTCGCTCTCTCTCTCTCTCTCTTTCTCTCTCTCTCTCTCTCTAAATCACACGCTAATTCAAGATTGGTTCCCTTAAGGAAAACGGAGAGATAAATTTAAAAGAATAAAAATAAATGATAAAAAAGATCATGAAGACAAAGGAAGCTATTCAAATGGTAGTTTGTCGTTGCGGTGGAGAACGCACATTCATACATTAGAATAGTCTATCTTTCTACGTCACTATCAATCTCTCTCTCTCTCTCTCTCTCTCTCTCTCTCTCTCTCTTTCGCACTCTCTCTCTCTTTCTCCCTCTCTCTTTCTCTCTCTCACTCTCTCATACACACACCATATCTTATTTCAGTTTTCACGAACAATTATCTGCAGAAATCAAATGTAGGAAGAAATTGGCAGGAATAGAAAATAAAATACAAATTAACCTACCTTTTCGCTTTCAAAATTCGAGTAGAGCGTCGCGTCAGTGAAGGCCAGTCTTTTTCGCTCGTCTTCCCAAAGTCTGAATCATATTTGCTGATTAATTCATTTTTTTTAATCCATAAAATTTTTTTTTACATATTATCAGCTGACATCTTCAAGATACTTCCTAACAATATTTAAAAAAAAACTTTTTTTTAAAACTCAAGTACACATCTTATAAACATAATAAAAATGGGTATGCGTATAAAAAATAAAATAAATAATAACCAGTGCAAAAATTCATTTTAAGACAAAAAAGAAATAAATAAAATTCTTACCGTATCTGGTCGGATACCGTAATCGGGACAATGTGCTCTCGAGTTGTCGCGGCGGGATGAACATTGGCACGAAGGAAGGCGATGATCTGCTCGGCTGTGATACCCACTTGGAGGGCTTGGCGGACAGACTCACGGGTCAGTACACCCACGGACATGTCGTGGAATCTGGAGGGAGCGAGAGAGAGAAAAAGAGAGAGAGAGAGGGAGAGAGAAAGAGGAAGAGAGAAAGAGGGAGGGAGAGGGAGAGAGAGAGAGAGTGAGAGAGTGAGAGAGAGGCGGGAGAGAGAAGAAGAGAGAGTGAGAGAGATAGAGTGAGAGAGAGAGGAAGAGAAGAGAGAGAGAGAGAGTGCGAGGGAGAGAGAGGGAGAGAGAGAGAGAGAGGGGAGAGGGAGGGAGAGAGAGACGGGGAGGGGGGGGGAGGGAGAGAGGCGGGAGAGAGAAGAAGAGAGAGAGAGGGAGAGAGACGAAGAGGAGAGAAAGGACAGAGAGTGAGAGAGGGAGAGAGAAAGAGAGAGAGAGAGAGAGAGAGAGAAAGAGAGAGAGATGAGTGTGAATGTAAGCAAAAACAAATTTTTTTAAAGTAATCAACGTATTATAAAAAAGACGAAAGAACAAAGAATTACCTGTAATTAATGGAGCAGAAAGTGGACAGGATCGCCAGTGTCAGGGACGAAGAAGTGTACGCGTACACTCTGTAGTTCGTCTCTACAATCATGCCGGTCGCTGCTGCAGCACGCGTTGCGGTCGCGGACGCAGTCGCCGCGAGGGAAGCGGATGCGGAAGGCGCGTTGCTGTCATTCCCGGCTGCCAGTTGAGAGAGCAGCGAGGTCAGGAAGAAGACACTGCAAAGGCGCAGTTTGAGTAAAGATTCTGAGTGATTGTTAAAGCCGGACAGGAAGTATACGAATTTCAAATGTGGGAGCGGCAGATGGGAATAGGGATTGAGAGATAGAGAGAGAGACAGAGAAAATGACCGAGAAAGAGAGAGAAATGAAAGAGAAAGAGAGAGAGAGAGACATAGAAAATGACAGAGAGAAAGAGAAAGAGAAAGAGAGAGAGAGAGAGAGAGAGAGATAAATGGAGAGAGAGAAAGAGAGACCAACCCATCTTTTCTCTTCCGCATGAAAATGAGTCCCAGTTCGCGTAGATGCATGAGGAACTCCATCTGCTGCTCATTCCAGTTTTCGTCAACCTGGCAAGAGAGAACCTTTCGAATACTCTTGCTGGTCAATCGATAAATTAAAAGAAGAATAAAAGGGCATTAAAATTAGGAGGCTTCTTCCTTCTTCATCTTCTTTAAACCCCGTAGCTTTCTTCTTCTTCATACTCATCTGACTATTGGATTTTACCTCCTTCCCAAGTGTGAAGTCTTTATATATATATTTTTTAAATTATTAAATAAATAAAGTAAAATATTGATTGATTAATTATTTAAGATGCCCAACCCCAAAGGCTCGCTTATCCGAATCGACATTTCCATCCGCGCAAAGTGCGATTCGAAGAAGAACGTCGAGGATCTCACGGAGGCTTCTTCCCTCCTTCATCTCGAGACGGAGCCATTCTAATAAGAATAGTTTTTATTTTTTCTAAATATTGCTCTTTCAAATGAATCATACTACTAACAATAAACATCTTTTCATCAACATCAATGCGATCTTTAATAGAGAGAGAGAGAGAGAGAGAGAGAGAGAGAGGGAGAGAGAGAGATAGAGATAGAGAGAGAGAGTAAGACCGATAAAGAGAGAAATGGAGAGAGATAAAGACAAAGAGAGAGGAAGAGAGAAATAAATAAATAAAAGCTTTTGTATACGGTTGTGAAGGTGGAGCGTAGGAGATGCAAACGAGGATAATTGAGTGGTGGGAGATAAATGAGTCTGGAAACAATAGAACATTGGTCGGAGAGGGTGGAAGGAGAGAGACATAGACAGGAAAGAAACAGAAAGGGAGAGAGGGAGAAAGAGAAACAGAGAAAAGAGAGAAAGAGATATAGAGAGAGAGATAGAGAGAGACAAAATAACAACTGAATAACTGAGAAGGTTTGGCCCATAACACACACATGCATGTCTAATCAAAAGGCAGGAAAACGCAGCACATTGCCCCTTTTTACTTCCTCATACATATCTCCCTTTCTTCTCTCCCGCAACCTCACTTCTCCTCTCTTTCTCTTCTCTTCTGCACTCTCTCTATCTTCTCTCCCGCTAGCTCTCCTCTCCCCTTTCTCTCTCTCTCTTTCCTCTCTCTTACCAATGACATATGTCCAGACTTGCTGAACGGGTGCGAGCAGTAGGAACTGGAAGCCGGCCGATGTGATCTCCATGTCGTTGTCGGCGCCCGAGGAGAAGTTGGCCGCGCGAAACACTTGCCGCGTTCTCTCCGAGACGGCCGCCGTGTTCTCGCCCGACGGAAGGGCGAGATATCTTAAAGAAAAAAAGAAAAATAAAACCTGTAATAAATAATAAAACAAAAAAGTTAATCCTTCTATAAGTAAAAAAAAAAATAATACTCTTTCTGATATTGCATATAAACAGGATATAGTGATGTCTTTTCACTGTCTTTCTTCTTCATCATGGAACACGTTACAGTAACCATAGTCTGCATATGATTAGTGGAGTACTGTAATAAGTGGAGTACTGTAATAAGTGGAGTACTGCAATAATACTCTTCCTGACCTGAGGATGCACTCCCATCTCTCGCTTGCCTTCTTCTCCTGGTCCTTCTCCCTCTTCTTCTTCCTTTCTGAGTTCGCCGGGACGAGACGCGCACATCGATGCCCTCCTTGTACTACGGCACGCAAGTAGCTTCGACGGAAGCATGGCTGGAATTGGGGCAGGAGGGATTTCTAATAAGTCTGGAAATTTGGGGTCTAATACGTTTGGAAATGGAGTCCGGGGTCTAATAGGTCTAAAAACGAGGTTTACTACGTCTAGAATTGCAGCTGGGGCCTAATATGTCCAAAAATGGAGGGGAGGGCTCTAATACGCCCGGAAATGGTGCCGAATAGGAAGAGGGAACGTATACAGTAAATTCAAATTTAGAAAAGCGGGGGTAAAAAAATAAGAATGTTTGGTTCAGAATTAAATTAACGCTAGAGAAAAAAAAACTAGAAGTTCTTTGAGACATTATTTCATCGTATATTGCATATAAACAGAATATGATGATGTCTTTTCACTGTCTTTCTTTTTCATTACGGAACAAGTTACAGTAGCCATCGTCTGCTTCGTGGAGTACTGTACCAACCTGTACTTTGATCGCTCCGTCCTCTTCAACGAGTAAGTCGAGATCGAAGAGTAGCTGAGTCGTCTCGTCCGAGTTGCTCGTTCCTTCTTTGAGATGAAATGACTCGTTACTGCAACAGTTGGGTACTGTAGCTTTGGCCTTCTCTGTTTATTATCGCAATTTCCGTCATCTTTTCCGGAATCTTGTCCCTCTTTTTTTCTTGAGCTTCAAACATTGACATTCTTCCAGTTATCCAAATTCTTTCATTCTTCACGCGGCACCTTCTCATAATAATGTCCTAATTAGGCTTCATACAATACATTTAAAAACAATTATCCCATTTCACTTCAATCTCTCCCTCCCTCCCACTATTTGTGCTTCATATTCCATTAAAAAAACATTCCCCACGCAGCCATCTATTGATCTCTACATATTTTTACCTTCTCTCTCTCTCTCTCTCTCTCTCTCTCTCTGATTCTCCCTCTCCCTCTGCTCACCCAACTTGCTCGTTCCAAATCCCTGCTAGAATGCAGTGCTGAGCGAGAGGCGGGAGGAGACGGAAGAGAAAGAGAGAAGAGTGCGCCTCTCCCAGGAGTGTCAGTCTCTCTGGTCGCTCGAGAGATCGAAAGAACTGGACGAAGAGTGCAGCAGTTGCTCCTGGAAGCGTCATCGTAGAAACCCGTGAGAATACTTCTGAAACTCAAAATAAAAAAAATTAAAGATTGAAATCTCTTAATATTAAATAGCGGAACAGTAATTATGGAAGAAAAAAATAATTATTCCCGTAACACACTAGTTTAAAAAAACACACATCTCCGCGATATAGTATTCCAAAGGCCAATGAGAACCTTCTTGATCTGTCCATATGCGTATCTGTTTCTTACAGAAAAATTTATATCTAAAAAAAACACAATCCGTGATTAATTTAACACAGACACAGGTTGATTTACATACGTTTACAATGCCTAAAAGTGTCAACCAAATTATTTTTAAAAAAAATCAATATAACTGAATCACATAGTTAAAGCAAGCTCTAGATAAATCCAATAAATATTTTTCCTGTGAAAAGAAAAAAAGGAAAAGGGAGGATCCAGGGGTCTTTCAGGTCAAGGTTGGGTGGTGGTGTCATGGTTCTCTTCTTAGCTGAAGAGGAACGAATAGGGGTATCCCTGGTACTTGGAGCGGAAGATGGAGAGGAGGAAAGAGAAAGAAAACAACGACGACGCCAGCTCCGATCCACACGAGGACGTTGGGTGGAATGGTGAAGAGCAGCGAGCGACCTCTGCGACTATTGCTGCCTCCTTAAAGGAAACATGTGCACTGAACGATACTACAGAAGTAGATTAGAATCATTTTGAAAAATATTTGGCCCTTCTGCTGGTTAGAGAGCGTGTGAAGTAGGAGGGTGGCTAACAGCTACAGTAAAACATTTTGGCCGAGACATATTTTGCGCGCTCTTAACTTTGTAGCTAGTGGACAAAAATGGTTCAAACATTCTAGATGTATGTTTTAAAGAGACAGGTTCGTAAAACAATATGTTAATTATTCTGCGAAAACAGCTCCTTTAATGGGACAATGAATTTTCTTCTTCTTCAATTACACATTAATTCCTCTTCTTCTTTTAATATATCACACAATTTCTTTTTGAACACTTCTATAAATATCAAACAGTTTTAAGCTACATGTCGAAAGAAGCAGCTTCTCAGTGGCCTCTTATGGTTAGGTGTTTCTGTGCAGCGACTAATACAGACTAAGCTAAGCTAGCTCTGGTAGAGGACTAACAAATTTCCTATTTAACAATAATAATTATAGTGTTCTATTTATTATTTTTAATTTGCATTAATAATAATAATAATATATATAATCATTATTAATGTTAAAGACATAATAACTACAGTACTAAACCCTGCCCCCCACCCCTCCTTCCAACGAACCCTCTGCTGTTCCTACGATGGAAGCCGCGTCGATCATGAGTACGAAGCCGAACGTGATGACCGCATACATCAACGCGACGATGTACGTCTCGGCAACGAGCTAAATGAAAGTTAAAAACGTATTTATTAGACTCGTCATTTTAAATTATTATTATTAGTTATTAACTATTATTATTATTATTAGTTTATTAACAATTCTATTTAATGAAAAAACAATCAATTCTTTTCTATTCTGCAAGCCTGACTACAACACTTTCTCAAAACAATACAGCCTGCGACTACTCACTGAAAGCGGTGAATCCACGGCCCTTTCCCTTACATGGCGACAACGCACCTAACACTGACTTAGAGTGCTGGCACTGCCCCATCCATTACCCATTGGGATACTACTAATACCATCCCAATCCCCAACCTGGTATTGGGTGCTTCCGTGGATGAAGCTCGTCTCGCGTGTGTTCGGGTTGGTCATGACGAATGGCGGGCCTCGGATGTGGTTCCACATCTGGCCAGACATGAAGATGAAGGCGATTAGCTGAAATCGATTGATCTCATTTGCTAAAATATTTAAAAAAAACTTTTCAACATTACCAGCTTCCCGAACAGCTATTTTAAGTTTATATGCTATTTTCATATGCCATATGCATGTTTAAAAAACGCGGAATAGTGACATGTAAAAGCCAATATTCTGTGTGTTCTTCTATATTGACCGTCTCTCTATTTTTGGTGTCTCTTTGTACCGTATACTTTTACTTACAACACAAATGACGGCCCAGCACGTTCGGTTGTAGAGGAATTCGAGGTTGTTGCGGCGCATGTAGAGAAGGCCAAGGACGAGCATCGCCAGCAACAGCACGATCACGGGCGCTGCGTAGTTGGGAGGGCGCAAGACGCGGATCTAGAATTGGAGAGAGAGAGAGAGAGAGAGAGAGCGAGAGAAAGAGAGAGAGGGGAGGGAAATAGAGAAAAATAGAGAGGGGAGAGAATGAAATCGAGAGGAAATAGAGAGAGAGAAAAAGAGAGAGAGAGATAGATAGAGAGAGAGAGAGAGAGAGAGAGAGAGAGAGAGAGAGGGACTGCAGATGGCACGGTAGGATAATATTCTAGAGAAAAGGGTACGGTAGAGTAAGAGCAGAGGGTACGGTAGCACAATATTTTCCCAAGAATACGGTAGAATAGTGGCTCCCATGCATATTGTATTTCCTCAATACAGCATCATATCTAAGCGGAATATTAGTCTTACAATTAGGATAATGTAACAGCAATTAACACATAAATGGTCAGGTTTTGGCGCCAAATTCAAAAGCTTCACTAACATTAATCTCCGTGATGTCGTGAATGAAGCGCGCCATGGCGTCCGCGTCGAAGCCATGCCGCTGAAAGTCCATCTGGTCGGGCTTCTTCTTCGCTGTCAGCTTGGCGGAGAAGTGGTAGAGGACGGGCGCCGTGTTCAGGTTCATCTGATAATCATGAAATTACTTATGAGCTTTCTTTTAAAGATATTACGTCATCACTTATTATATTCTGTACAAAAAGAATAAAAGTAAGTAGTTGTAAATATATAACAATTACCACAATAATTCGATCTAATAATAATACGATGGCGAATAGAAGTTCAAACAGGTGAGAATCCATAAAACCATAGCTGATGAGAGCTAATGAAAACCACCGGTTTAAAGTAGGCATGCGAAT
>CALZFC010000354.1:1057500-1080000 GCA_945643635.1 Allodiplogaster sudhausi
CGGACGAAAGCCTCGCCGTCGGCCACCGAAAACAGGGGAAAGTTTGTAAAAAAAAAACTTAAAAGTTGCCTCAAAATAGCCACAAATCTTGTGGATTTTACAATATTTTACTTGTAATATCCGACTGAATTAGTTTAATTAAGCTTATAAATCTACGAGGTAAGCTTTTCTTTTGGTTTTTTTTTTGGAATCTTCTAGGATATCTTTACTCCAAAATGTTCGTGTTAGCAGCGAAATGACATTACTTGACTCTTGGCAGAATAATAAATGACGAAAAGAAATGGAAAAAAAAATAGTTAAGGAAAGGCTACAGTTTCTGAACATATACAGTAGGGTAAGTGATAGGGAGCGCTCTGAAATTGGGTATCGCCGGTTCAAATCAGGGTTTTTAGGTCGAGAAATGGGGTGTGGATTGCCTTGCAAAGCATGGTAGGTCTTACGAAGAAAACCTGACCTTGAGCAAGAAGGGCAGAAACATGTGGCCGAGCGTCTCGATGCCGGCACCACAGACATCCGTGCCGTCCAGCTCGGCTACCCTGCAATCATTATGCAAATTACGGTATTAAATTAACGTGGTCTAAAATATATAATCATATATATATATATATATATATTATTCTTAAATCTTTTACGGAACATCCTCTACTCGATTTCTGTATTAATAAGAAATGGCCATGAATAAAAAGTAATACTCAAGGAGCAACAAGGAATTAATCAACTTTAAAAGAAACTTGTTGCACAGGCAAAACAGTTTCTAAATATGCAACGATGAATGACGGGATCGCGAGCAAAAGAATAAGCCCTATAAAAAGGAGTTGTCATTGCTCAACCATGATATCCAGTTAAGGAAGACAACTCGTTCAACAAGGAACGATTCCAATTTAAATGAATGTTTTCCTCTCCAATCTCTCAGCACCTTGCAGAGAACATAGCAGAGACAGTAGAAGGCATGGTCTAAAAGAGACACTGAATAAGGAAGGGTCCAACAGGGACCCTAAATAAGGGTTCAACAGGGACACCTGAATAAGGGTCCAACAGTAACCCCTGAATAAGGGTCCAACAGGGGACCCCTGACTAAGGGTCCAACAGTGACCCCTTAATAATTGCACAACAGTGACCCCTCAATAAGGGTCCAACATTGACCCAGAAGCCGCCGCAATCAATGACGCCAATTATCGTAGTGTGCAAGTGAAAGGAGCGCCTGACCGAAAGATGAGATAGATGAGGATGAGCCGCTTCTTGACTGCCGTCGTGGCGGACGCGCCGCCGCCTTCTGCATACAACTCCTCGTAGATGCTGGTGAGCGCGACAGCGATCGACCAGCTACATCTACGTTTGAAGGACTGAAATGGGCATTCATGTTTTTTTTCTATTATTCTTTTTTTCTTAACAAAAACTACTCTGAAGGCACACTCTTTTAATGTCTTAAAGATTTATTATTGGAAAAGGTTCAAATTAATCGTGAACGGTAAATATCTTTCAAATGCACTCAATTAATCTTAGGTAACTAGTCGCATAAAGAATGACACACTTTTGACGAAAACAAATGAGTGATTCTAACCGTGAGAAATGCGAACGCGACCGTGCTCAGCGACTCGTTGTGCTTGCAGATTAATCTGAACCAAGAAATTATGCCAATAACTATTGAGTTAAAAGGAATAAAGGACTTTTATGGACGTTAAATTCGAATTAAGCCACAACAAACTAGGCCATAGAAGACGGCTCATTGTAAGTAATCGCAAATTTTACGGAGTGAATATAAAGAAAAAGATATAAGACAAAGATAAAGTAAGATTAAGCAGCAAAATGAAATGTGTACGAACGCCTGGAATCGGGCGGCGTCTTCTGGTGTGATTGTGCCGTTGTCTCCGACGAGTTGACTCGAAATGTCCACCCGGAGCAGATCGTCGACGGTTGTTGTTGTTGTTGTCATTGCGACGGCGACATCCTGCTGCTGCTGCTGCTGGCTCGTACCCGGATCTGGAAAGTTGACACCGAAAATCCGCTGAATTCGGGGGGCGCGTGGCAAGGGCCAATTGCTCATCATGCCGGATGGCTTTCCAACCGAGCGCGTGCACGCACGGATTCGCCTATAAATCTCGCTCAAAACACGCAGTACGCGACACTTGAAAGCAGCGAAAGTTGGCACGACATAGCAAGTCGGGGGGAAACAGTTCCAAGCAATCAGGTAATCAGGTACAACATTCCGTTTCCGCGCACAAGTAATTCTCATTTAACATGCGCCAACCGATACGATAATTCTCTTACAGTATCCATTACCGAATGTCATGGTCCTGTAGTCAATCTGGTCACGAAGTTGACTACCGTCCAGCATACACAGGAAAGAATCGGCGATTACTCCAATCGAAATTACTGCAAATTTCCCTCACTGGTCTCTTCTTTGTCAATCAATTCTAGAACGCACGATCACTTTAGGTATGTCGCTTCTGGTAGCAGATTGAAGCGGAGGGAGCAGTAGTGAAAAGAATTAGAGAGAAAGAGAAGAGAAAGAAAGGAAGAGAGAGAGAGAGAAAGAGGAAAAAGAGAGAGCGAGAGAGAGAAGACAGAGAGAAAGAGAGAGAAAGACAGACAGAAAGAGAGAGAAAGAGAGAGAAGACAGAGAGAAAGATAGAGAAAGACAGACAGAAAGACAGAGAGAAAGAGAGAGAGAGAGAGAGAGAGAGAGAGAGAGAGAGAGTAGAAGAGCACGAAAAAAGAGAAAGAGCAAGAGAGAGAGAGAGAGAGAAAGAGAACGAGAGCAGAGTGAGCAACTGCGAGAGAGAAAGAAAGAAAGAAAGAGAGAGAGAGAGAGAGAGAGAGAGAGTGAGAGAGAGAGAGTGTGAGAGAGAGGGGGGAGAGAAAGTGAGCCAACCTCAAGCACAGATGATCTTGCCTCGCAGCTTAGGCAACCGCATACGCATTCGAATTTCGGAAGCCTATCGTTGCACATGATGAGAGAGAGAGAGAGAGAGAAAGAGAGAGAGAGAAATCAGATAGAGAGAGAGAGAGATCGAGAGAGAGGAATGAGAGTGAGAAATTAATAAGAAGAGACAGAGGAGGTAAGCATTGCGCAACTCGTCACTTTACACCTAGTTTAGTCATAATTAGACCGAAAGATGTCAGCTACGAATAAAAAACTGCAATGTTGTGCCTCGCCTCCTTTTATCTCTCGTTCTCTCTCTCTCCATATCTACTCCTCTCTCGCACTGAACTCCGCCTCTAATACTTGTGCCTTCAAAGTCTCAATCCCACCTCAGTTCCACTTCGAGAATGCACGGCATCCACCCGGTTGCTCCCGTCTCCTCTTCTTCCTGGTCCGTTGTCGCTGCCAGTGACTCGCTTGTCGTCCTCTCTTCCACTGACCCTGAGAAGCTCCTCTGTGAGTACCGCATCCTTCCGCTCTCCTCGCTGCCCACCTCCTGCGACCTCGGAGGACGCGACCTCTTCCCAAGTGGCTTCCGCTTCAACGTCCGCATTTTACATGCTCGTCATCCTCTGAATCCAGTCGTCTTTCTCGATGAGCGAACTCTCGCCACCATCGAATGTCTTTCCAATGATGGCGTCAACAGGGTGGAATGGCGATTAATGTTCATCCACGTTGACCGTTCTGAACTGGCCATCTCGTACTCAGCCGCCTTCCACATCTGGCCTTTCGACGCAATTGCGCAGCCGCGAATGCTTCGTGTTCTTTCGAGAGACGCGCAAAACCTCGAGCTCGAGGTGTTCATGTGGACGACGTGCAGCACCAGCATCGGACTGATCAAAGTGGAGTGTCATGACAACGATGACGTCACCGCTAAGTGGCCTCCCCTATACGTCTGGCGGTCGTATGTTAGGTGTCATCTGGAGACCATGATGAACAGGGCCGAATTCAAGGTTAGCGCGGACTACAGAATTTACGCTCGCAGAAAAAATCTTCGGAAAATATTGCAGCTCGCAAAAAAGTAGAGATGGACCAGGCATACATATGTACATATTACGGTGTGAACGCCTTTATCAATTGGTTAAAATTGACGAAACGTCGCATTTAGTCTGAATCTCGTTCCATCTTTCTTTATTGCTTCACAGGATGGTGGATTGCGATGAGAGAGAGAGAGAGAGTGTGTGAGAGAGAGAGAGAGAGAGAGAGAGAAATAGCCGTTGTAATTAAATGGATGCGAAAAATTAGCATAAATGGGTGTTAAAGTAATTATAACGGAGGAAAGAGGAATAGCATGAAAATGACAGAAAGGGAGTAGCATGCTATCTGAGAGACAGAAATCAATGAATTTTTGAGAAAAAAAAATTGTAAAACTGGCTTAAAGGAGACCATGCTCTCTCGCTTTTCGTTCAGGAAAAAGGTGCGAATTTAAGAATGGGTTTTCTCCCTTTAAAGGAGACCATAAGGGAAAAACTACTACCACGAACTCCCTGACAGATTTGACAGGTTGGTCAAAAAAAGTACGGTGTAAAGAATACCACAAAAATGGTGCTACTGCGCTTCAAGCGCAGGAGTTTAATGGCCCCGTCGGTAGCGGTGTGGCTGGGCCCAAAATTTTTTTCTAAAATGGCGGGAAGATAAAATATTCACGTATTCAAAATAGTACTCTTAATTTCCCCACGGCCGAGGAATTTTTATGACTTCGGGACACTTGCAATCCAAGTTTCCAGCCTCAACCCGACCAAATAAGGCGAAAAAAAAACAAAAGACATTATTCATCCACCTCGTTCCTCCTCTAAGTACGTCCTTGCGCCGACGCTCGACACTTCGAAGCGCCCGCCGGAGAGTGCGCTCCACTACGACGACTACTGCCGCACGGCGGTCGTGCTCTACCGACGGACGGACGCGAGCGAAGCGGAAGAGAAGCGAACGCGGCACGTCGGCGTCTACCGCCCTCTCTACGACGAATTCGCGCGCGTCGACGCGGCAACCACGCGGTGGCCGGAGAAGATCGCCGGCGTGCAAAGATTCTTCTTCTCAATGAAGTCCTCCGCTGAGAGTCGTCAGGTCAGTCGGTTCATCTTAATATTTTTGTTAAATTTAAAATAGTTCTACTAAATGGGTTTAATTCGTTATCCTTTCGCATGTTTGTTTAATAAAAAAGATGGATAAGGCATACAAGACGGTTAATAATTCTGAGAAATTAATTATTTGAGCTGGAAGTGAAGATGACCGACCTCGACCTTGGTCGCTGGGCAACGCTGAGGCTGCGGGAAGTGCCGACCGACTGGAACAAGACGCTGAGCCCGGAGGGCGTCGTGCACTCTCCAGGCGGGCGAGTCTTCTTTGTCCTCGACGGAATTCTATACCAGGCAGGCCATTTTTTTTCTTTTATGTGAGGTTCTATATCAGGTTACAATGTACACATATGTAATATACGTACTCCAATTCTCTCGTTTTCCAGATGCGCCTGAGGGGCGTGGCTCCACTGAGTGAGATCGCCCTCTCCCTGTGCTGGTCGCTGCTCTCTCCGAACTTCTCCGCCCAGCTTAAGAATTACTTTTGTTTTGATACTCGCTCCATTGCACGTTATGTTTATTAATAAAACTAAAGCAGTACTTATTAATAATAAAAAAAAAAACCGTACTCTGTCTCACTTTTACCGTGCTCTTTTACAATCATCAATCATTTGTAGCCCATCAATTTGTTATCGATATTTATTCTAGCTCTCTCTCTCTCTATACTTGATAACTACTCTGCCTCGTTCTTTAACTTCCATCGATCATTTGATTCTTAATGACTTTGTTATTGATCTTTATTCGAACAGCAAACTGAATAAACCTAATGTAGTTGTCAATAATATTCATTGTAGTTGTTGTATACTTATTTGTACTTAGCTACACCCCTTCGAACCGATGAAGGAAACAAGAAAAAGAAACACTAACATCAACTTTTTCGCTCTCAAAATTTGAGTCCCCTTCACTGGTCTTCCCAAAGCCTAAGCCTGAATCATTTTTGTGGAATAGTAAAAATGTTTCTTACCATTAGACCAGAAAATTATTCCTTAAACATTATTATCATCTGACACATCCATAATAGCAATTAAAAAATCTTTTTCAACTCAATGATACATCTCATATAAATTATGTATATAACATAAATAAGTAACAATCTCTTAAAAATTAATTTGAAAAAAATAAATAAATAAAATTCTTACCGTGTCTGGTCGGATATGATGATTGGGTAAATGTGCTCTCGAGTTGCCGCCGCAGGAAGGACAGACTCGCGAGTGAGCACACCCACGGACATGTCGTGGAATCTGGAGAGAGAGAGAGAGAGAGAGAGAGAAAGAAAGAGGGAGAAAGAGGAGAGAGAGAGAGAGAGAGAGAGGCGAGAGCGAGAGGTGAGAGAGAGAGAGGCGAGAGAGCGAGAGAGAGAGAGAGAGAGAGAGAGAAGCGTAGAGAGAGGCAGAGAGAGAGAGAGAGAGAGAGAGAGAGAGAGAGAGTGAGATAGGCGAGATGAGTGCGAACGATATCGATGACTCTCCAGAACGAATAACGAAAAAATGAGGATAATTCAGTGGCGGACGATGAATGATTCTGGAAACAATAGATAGAAATGTCGAAAAGGGGGAGAGATAGACAGAGGACGAAAAGAGAGCGAGAGAGAGAGAGAGTGAGCGAGGGAGAGAGAGAGAGAGAGAGAGAGAGAGAGAGAGAGAGAGAGAGAGAAAGAGAGAGAGAGAAAGAGAGAGAGAGAAAGGGAGAGAGAGAGAAAGAGAGAGAGAGAGAGAGAGAGAGAGAGAGAGTTGGGAACAGAGAGAGAGAGAGATCGCGTGACAATGGAATCTTCAAGGTTATGAAACAAAGCATATTTAAAGCAAGATTAACTCAACTGCTGGCCCACCGTATTTTCTCTCCGTCTATTAGAACCCCCCCCCCTCGCTCGAGGACGTACCTCGAATGGATCCTGGAGGAATGGGATGCTCTTCCCAATTAGAAGATTGCAAATTCATTCTAAATCTATTACAAGAAGGATATTCCAGTGATGATTCCATTGAATCTGAGCAATAAATCTCTACTTTTAAGAATAAAATGCTGTTAACAAACTTTTAGCCAATCACATTCAAAAATGGTACCTCTCCCTCTAATAGACCCCCCCCCCGCCCCTAATAGTGCCCCCTCTCGCGAGGGCATTGAAAAATAGTACCTCCGAGGGCACTAATAGAGGAAATACGGTATTATGTTCTTTTTACCGCAATATCTTCTTTAATGAATCTCCTCCATAAATTGACAAGAACAAGCTTCAATCAATACCTCTCGAATAGAATACAGAATAGGATTGAAATGGGGACAGAAAGAAACCATTGCTCATGTATACGGCCAAATTTGGACAGATAAAACATCAAGGGACTAAAATAAACTACAAGCCAGGTAGTTTTATAAACGGATCTCGAAACAGTCCTCCGTCTTCGCTTTAAGGGATGGACCAACCATACAACTTCGATACTGCTAACACGTTAAAGCAAGGAAATGCAAAAGTGCTCCTTTTTAATAGTAGTCGTTCTACATGAATAAGCAAGAGAGATCCTGAGCACGTGACAATCACAGAGAAAAGTAACTCCGAGTGTAAAACAAATATATAAATAACAACGAATGGCGGCAAGAGTGTTTTACTAAGAAATGTGATGAGCGTATGTGGAGCACTCCATAAAGTTGCGACTCTCATCGGAATAAGGAAGAGCACCTCCAGAAAGGAGAAGAGATGGAGAAGGCAGAGGAGAAGGTAGGAGATGAGGAGGGGCGAGACTGCACGCGCCCATGTTGGCTCAATACTTGAGCAAAACACGAGCGCGCTGCTCAGGCGCAAGATCGAATGGGTCCAGCAGGTGAAGAGTCGTCCCCGTCCACGGCCGACATCCTCCGCAGTCGAGAATCTCCGTGTTCACATAGCAGCTGTAAATTTATATTTTTGAGAGAGGGAATGGAGAGAGAGAGTGATAGAGCGAGATCAAACGAGAACGAGAAAGAAAGAAAGGAAGAGAGAGAGAGAGAAAGAAGTAAAGAAGACATAGAAAGAGAGCGCGAAAGGAAGAAAAAGCTAACTTAAAGTGGTACGACGCCTTTCCACATCTCATACTAAAAAAAAAGGAATATTTTACTGTTACAACACTGAGACTTCCGAGATTATAGACTCTGGCACAGTTTTTGTCCTCCACCCCCTAATCCTAACTTACCCGATCCCTTACAATGTATGTAGTCTTTGCGGGACATAGCTACTAAAAGAATGTTGAATATTTTGCTGTCGACTTCCATGACAATGTTCGTTTTTTTTTTGCTACTCATATCATATAAAACAGAAGGAAAATAGTATTCAAATCATTTATTTGTAAGAGTAACAACAAGTAAATGTATACAATTCAAAATAAAAGTTACCACAGATACTGTAAGCCACGCGGGCCTCTTGTCACTGGCGCCACGAACACGGTGGGCAGCAGCATCTGCCCCGCGAGTCGCACTGCGGCATTCGCAGGGCCGGAGATTGGCGTCGCCTCCACCAAGGTACGGTAGCATTCGAGATTTTGATGGATCTGTGGAAAGTTCTAAGGAGTTGTATGGATGAGTGGCGTCTATTATTGTTGTCTTTATTTTCTTTTAATATTGTAGTCGTTTCTACGTATCTCTTTCTCGCCCTCAGTCTCTTTTCAATTCTAGCGATCTAGGATGTTACTGTTCGTTGGCTCTTTTACCTCATTTCCTCTCATTTCTCTTTTCTATTTCCCTTGTGCCTTCTCACTCTCCTCTCTCTCTCTCTCTCTCTCTCTCTCTCTCTCTCTTTCTCTCTCGCTCTCTGTTTCTTTTTCTCCTTCTCTCCATTTCTCCCTTGCCTTCTTCACTTCCACTCTTTTCCTATTCCTTCTTCCATTCCAACCTCGTCTCCTCGCTTTTCTGCGTACATTCCTTGTCTGCCTGATTGGGCCACCTAACATTTGCCTAGCATGAATGCGTAGGCAATTGTGTGGGTGGTCTTGTCTGTGTCAGATGATTCATGGAATGTTATGAAAAGCGTTGCCTTCTCTTTGGAAGCATACTTTATGTAGGAGAATCCCTCATATCTCTCTCTCCATTGTATTTCTCTCTCTCTCTCTCTCTCTCCCTCTCTCTATCTCTATCTGTCCATTCGTTATGACCACCACCACCGAAACAGAGCAGGAATTCGAAACACAGAGAGAGAGAGAGGGAGGGAGGGGTGCAAAAATATAAAGAAGGAGAGAGAGAACGCGAGAGAGAGAGAGTGTGAGAGAGAGCGAGGGAGGGAAGGAGGAATGTAGAAAGAAATAGAGCGTGAGAGAAAGAAAGAATTTAAGAGAGCTTCTCTGTAAGAGTCGAGCATGCGCTTAAGGCAGCCTGCCCCGGGAAAATTGTTTTCGAATTCATTAACGGAAAACATTTTGCTTATACAACTCGACCCGCTCTTTTTAATGAGACTAATTTCATCATCATCCGATTTTTTCACTTCGGGATACACTACCGTAACCCTAAAAATTCATTGAGCCATAAATCCGTTCAAAATCTGTTTTGAGAAACGATGTACATATCATTCAATAGCATTTCGAAAGCTCTTCAAATTTCATCTAGGAACATGTTTTACGAAAATTTTATTTTGGCCGAGAAAATTGGCGTTAAATTATTTGAAGGGACGACACGCCACTTTCTGCTCATTTCTACACTCTGTAACCTAGATAGAAAGAAAGAGCGTGAAATTTGCTATCAAATAATCACCATTCAAGAAAAATCCGAGCATACCAATGTTTTCTATGACGCGAGCAATGTGCGCGAGTCGGTCAAAATGGCACATTTTCGGCCGCCGAGGCACGGTGCAAGCGCATTCATTGATCCATAACTACGCTCAATGTTAATATTACAAAATCATTAGCATATCATCTAAGAGCTCTCACAGAGATCTTCAAATGCTACATATATACTTTTATTGAAATATTTATATTTCTATGGAAAATTTTGTTCTGTACTATTAGAACGCTTAAAAAACTACTTTACAAACATGTCAGCATTTCAAAACATGGATCATTAGAAAGAGCGTGAAATTTGCTTCTAGATGAACCCATTTCAATAAAGTTTTAAGTCTATAATGTTTTGTTATAAGTCATAAGAGTAGGTAAAGTTGCGTCGCTGTCCTTTCGCCCAAGAATTTCATTGTTTAGGTTATTCGAATTGGAATATTCCAATATTTTTTTTCGTTGAAAAATTGTGCTAAGCTGATGCCCAATTCTTATCAGTTATAACAAAACATTATAGGCTTGAAAGGTTAGTGAAAGGGGTCTACCTTGTAGCAAATTTCACGCTCTTTCTTATGATGTATGTTTGGAAGTACGGAAATGTTAGTAAAGTGGTTTTTAAAGCCTTCTTCTAGTACAGAACGAAATTTTCCTTAGAAATATAAACTTTTCATTAAAAGTATGTATGTAGCATTTGAAGATCTCTGTGAGAGCTCTTAGATGATATGCTAACGATTTTGTAATATTAACATTGAGCGTAGTTATGGATCGATGAATGCGCTTGCACGGTGCCTCGGCGGCCGAAAATGTGCCATTTTGACGGACTCGCTTGCATTGCTCGCGTCATAGCAAAAATTGGTACGCTCGGATTTTTCTTGAATGGTGATTATTTCATAGCAAATTTCACGCTCTTTCTTTCTATCTAGGTTCCAGAGTGTAGAAATGACCATAAATTGCTGTATCGACCCTTCAAATAATTTAACGCCAATTTTCTAGGCCAAAATAAAATTTTCATAATACATGTCACTAGATGAAATTTGAAGAGCTTTTGAAATGCTATTGAATGATATGTACATCGTTTCTCAAAACAGATTTTGAACGGATTTATGGCTCAATGCATTTTCAGGGTTACGGTAGTGTATCCCGAAGGGAAAAAATCGGATGATGATGAAATTAGTCTCATTAAATAGAGCGGGTCGAGTTGTATAAGCAAAATGTTTTCCGTTAATGAATTCGATAACAATTGTCCCGGGGCAGGCTGCGCTCGAAGCTTACGGACATGCTCTCTTAAAGAAAAATCTTTATTTATTCGCTCTCTCCAACTCTCTAGCTTTCTCTCCTTGGCCAGACCATCCCACCCTCCTCCTCCTTTCTTCCCCACTCTTCGTGCACCTTTTCCCGGTATACGGTGCTCTTCCGAAGCTCCGCCTCCCAAGCTGCCTGAGGGCAGGCAACCAAAGTTATTTGGTCGTCAGAATGACACGCATAAATCAGCTGATATTTCTGGCTTGTGCTTTTCTCTTCCTTTAGGAAGAATATTCTAGATATTTACTTGGCATTATAAGCATACCTTCTTTCTCTTTCCCCACTCTCTTTCTCTATTCAACTCTCCATCTCAATCTTTCTTCTTCTTCTCTCTCTCTCTCCTCCTCCCTCTCTCTTCCATCTTCCACATGGAAATTCCTCAAACACAGCGCAGAATGAGCACGCTTTTCTTCACACCTTTCACTGCTCTGCAATCGATTCTCTCTCTCTCTCTCTCTCTCTCTCTCTCTTTCGATCTCCCTCTCTCTCTCTCTCTCTCTCTCTCTCTCTCTCTCTTTCTCTCTCTCTCTCTTTCGATCTACCTCTCTCTCTCTCTCTCTCTCTCTTTCTTTCTCTCTCTCTCTTTCGATCTCCCTCTCTCTCTCTCTCTCTCTCTCTCTCTTTCTCTCTCTCTCTTCTCTCTGTCTTTCTATTCCAGAAATCTTCGCTGACGTGGACATGGAGATGGTTTACAACATCTACTGGGACAACGCATGGCTCTCCTCGCGATGCGAATTCGCATCTCCAGCGAAGCAGCGAAGGCAACGGTTAGTAGAGTAGTCGACGTACCGCTCGCTCTAATTGAACTCACCTACCGTATTCTCACTTCAACCGTTAACAACAGGCGAATCGCGATTCCGCTTAATTTTCTCCATTTATTGAATAGTATATTGAAATAAAAGTATAATTGTAGTTCACTGGCAACTCTCGTCTGTGCTGGGAAGGCGACTCGCTTTTCGACCGGCAACCAGCGAGTCCAGATTAGATGAGTACTTTTATCACATTCGCTATCTTCTTCATGATATGTGCTGTTGGCTTGTGGATTATTTGTAGCTTCTACAAGAGCCTCCGGAGCCAGCTGGTGGCCACTCGTCGTTGGCATCGAGAGCAACGACAGACTCTCGATCGATCACTTCCTCGTCTCCTACTTCATGGGTTTCTTATTCTTCAGTCTAAACTAAATGAATGTATTCCTTAAAAAGTAGTAATAACCTGTTTCTCTCTTTCTGTTTCAAATATTCACCCGTTTAGTTACCTTTCTTATATGGAAAAGGCTAGGATTCTGATGGAATTTTGTAAGCGGATTATTAATATTTAGTAAGATTACAAAGTAATAAGCGCGTATGTAGAATCCGGCTGGCTCTTCCAGCTGCCGAAGGCCCAGTCAAGCGTGAAAAAAGCTGCGCTGTTCTTTTGCTTTCCTTTATATTTTTCAAGCAGGATGGTATTTGCTTGTCTTTCCTTATTCCTTCGTGTCATTTACTTCCTCCTAATATATTGTAGAGAAATATCTGCATGGTTGCTTTATTCCTCTCCGTTTCTTATCTCTCTTCCCATCTCTCTCTACCTTCTCTCTCTTTCTCCCGCTCTCTCTCTCTCTCTTTCTCTCTCTCTCTCTCTCTCTCTCTCTCTCTCTCTCTCTCTCTCTTTATCTCTCTCTCTCTCTCTTCCTCTATCTATTCTTCTCTCTCTCTTCGCTTTTCTTCGGGTATTCCTTAATCTTCCTGATTGTCATCAATCTTTGAATGGTGGTTTTCTTCTCAGCTCTGTCAGGGAATGATCATGCAATGACCATTCTGACCTCCAATCAACATTGGTTGAAGGCAGCTTGAGAGGCGGAGCTAGCGGAAACCATATACCGGGAAAGGGTGAGGGGAAGAAAGAGTGGGGCAGAAAGGAAAAGGGGGGGGGATGGTCTGGCCCAAGGGGAGAGTACAAAAGAGATGGAGAGAGCGAGTAAGTGAAGAGTTGTTTCATGTTTCTCTCAACCCTCTTTCTCTTGGTCTCTGTCTATCTCTTTCCTTTTGCTCTCTCTCTATCTCTTTCCTTTTGTTCTCTCTCTCTCTCTCTCTCTCTCTCTCTCTCTCTCTCTCTTTCTCCCTCTCTCTCTCTATCTCTTTTCTTTTGCTCTCTCTCTCTCTCTCTCTCCTTTTGCTCTCTTTCTCTCTATCACCTCCTCTATCTCTCCCTTTCTAAACCATTCCTCGTATTCGCGCGCTCCCTTGCCTTGGTGTACACAACACCCTTCACAGTGCTCGTTTCGGCCTACGGAGCTTCTCGTTATTCTTTTCTCTACCTGAATGGTGTCTGCCCATAAATGTCCATCACTTCCATCGGTCCCCCGGTCCGTCAACACTTTCCTAACCATCACACAAACTTCCCTCACGGGTTCTTCTACTACTCTCTATCTCCCTTTCCTCCCTCTCTCTCTCTCACTCTCCCACACTTTCTCTCCTTCTCCTTCTCCTTCTCTCTCTCTCTCTCTCTCTCTCTCTCTTTTTCTCTTTCTCTCCTTCTCTCTCTCACTCTCAAATTACATCTCCAGTGCTCTCGCATCCACGACTCTCGTGGTGTCTTCTCTCTCCACACCCGCAATGAAGTCTCGATTGGAGAGACCAAATCGGCGCCTTCTCGCAGTTTTTAGGTTGTATTTTCTTTTTTTTCTTTTTTTATTTGATAAAAATTAAAGCAATTAAAAACCGTTAACAATTAATTAAAACAATTAAAACTTAAGCTTTAAAAAATGTTTTTTCTTCCAGTAGTCGAGAAAGCTATGCAGCGAATGTTGCTCGAGATGGTGCTCACGGAGAAGCTAATCGGTATATTTATTTTTATTTTTATTTTTTATCGATTTAAATCTTTTTTTTCTTAAAAAAAGAACTGTAAGACAGACGCACATCCCGAAACCACTCAGTCAGTCGCAGAAAAGGAGATACTTATCCGAAACTTATTATGGATGTTAAGCATGCATATTGTTAGTATTCAAAAGAGATCCACTTGAAAAGACTGCAGAATAGATTGGTATAACTTCCGACAATGCAACCATACAACTAATAAACCTCCATCCCCAGGAACCCCGCCCTCTCTCATTCCTCCGCGTTAATCTCGACCCTCACGGAGTGCAGCAACGTGTTGCACTCTTCCAGTATCGCCTGCACGCGGATCGCGACCGCGTTCGCGTCTACGGTCAGTGTCAGTTGGGGGTAGCCTTCTAATAATCGGGGTTACTGTAGACTAAATTATGGCTGCAAGGTTATGGTACTAGGCTTCAAGGGTTACTGTAGTCAAAATGATTTCAATAATGTTACGATGCAATATGCCACGACATATATGGGTGTATATGTCTCGAGAATGCTGGCTTCGTGTTTTTTTTTCTGTTGAGCTAGCAAAGAGGAAATGGGAATTGTGGAATTGGCAATAATTAGATTAGTTCGTTTACAGTGATGGCCGGGGTCCGAAATCGGCTCCAGCCCCCAGGGTCGGACCCGGCCACGGGGTCCGGGGCCGGCCACCCCTGTTTCCAAACAGAAGGAAAAGAGTATTCAAATCATTTATTTGTAAGAGTAAAAACAAGTAAATGTATACAAGTCCAAATAATAGTTATACCACACTAAAATTACTCTCTCCACAGATACTGTAAGCCACGCAGCCCTCTCGTCACTGGCACAACGAATATTGTAGTAGTTTCTATGTATCTGTTTCTCTTTTCAATTCTAGCGATCTAGGATTTTACTGTTCGTTGGCTCTTTTGCCTCCTTCCTCTCATTTCTCTTTTCTATTCCCTTGTGCCTTCTCTCTCTCACTCTCTCCTTATCTCTCTCGCTCTTTTTTTCTTTTCCTCCTTCTCTCCCTTTCTCCCTTGCCTTCTTCACTACCACTCTTTTCCTCTTCCTTCCTCCATTCCACCCTCCTCTCCTCGCTTTTCTGCGTAAATTCCTTGTCTGCCTGATTGGGCCACCGAACATTTGCCTAGCATGACTGCGTAGGCAATTGTGTGGGTGGTCATATCTGTGATGATGCTTGAGATGGCGCTCGCGGAGAAGCTACACTGTATATTTATTTTTATTTTTATTTTTTATCGATTTAAATCTTTTTTTCTTAAAAAAAGAACTGTAAGACAAACGCACATCCCGAAACCACACAGTCAGTCGCAGAAAAGGAGATACTTATCCGAAACTTATTATGGATATTAATCATGCATATTGTTAGTAGTCAAAAAAGATCCACTTGAAAAGACTGCAGATTAGATTGGTATAGCTTCCGACAATGCAACCATACAACTAATGAACCTCCTTCCCCGGAACCCCGCCCTCTCTCATCTCTCCGCGTTAATCTCGACCCTCACGGAGTGCAGCAACGTGTTGCGCTCTTCCAGTATCGCCTGCATGGGAATTGTGGAATTGGCAATAATTAGATTAGTTCGTTTACAGTGATGGCCGGGGTCCGAAATCGGCTCCGGCCCCCAGGGTCGGACCCGGCCACGGGGTCCGGGGCCGGCCACCCCTGTTACCTTATTCTGTTTGTGTCAATGATATCGTAGAACAGGAGGATTTTTGGCTCATCAGAGTCATCGTTTCCCTGCAATTAACGAATGTAAAGATATTACTATTGATAATATCTCCATGCCCCTCTCCTCCTTCCTGCAAGAATCTTAGCTGATTTCGGAGATTTTGACGGATCTGCAGAAGAAGTGGGAAGCTGGAAGGAGTTGTATGGATGAGTGGCTTTTACTATTGTTTATTTTCTGTAAATATTGTGGTAGTTTCTATGCATCTCTTTCTCTCAATACTACGTGATCTAGGATGTTACAGTTCGTTGGCTATTTTGCCTCCTTACTCTCATTTCTCTTTTCTATTTCCCTTGTGCCTTCTCGGTCTCCTCTCTGTCACTCCCTCCCTAACTCTCTCGCTCTCTTTTCCTCTTTCTCCTTCTCTCCCTTTCTCCCTTGCCTTCGTCCCTTCCACTCTTTTCCTCTTGCTCCCTTCCACTCTCTTTTTCGCCTCTTCCTTTCATTATCTCATCTCCTTGCTTTTCTGCGTACATTCCTTGCCTGCCTGATTGGTCCACCTAACATTTGCCTAGGTTGAATGCATATGCAATTGTGTAGGTGGTCTTCTCCGTGTCAGATGATTCATGAAATGCGAAATCGTAGTCCACGATTTGGTGTCCCAGGAGTGCGACATTATATCGCCAAAATGGTGTATACCTGATTGATTCCTCCAACACTCCCTCCCACTCTTCCTCTCTCTCTCTCTCTCTCTCTCTCTCAACACTATTTTTTCTTTCTCTCTTTCTCTCTCTCTCACTCTCTCTCTCTCTCCCTCTCTCTCTCAGTGCACTTTACCGTTTTCCTTTCCGAAAACTTTTGCACATCTTCATGCAATATTCTGATTCCGGTCATTCAGATGGGTTGAGAGAACGATAGAGATATAGAGGGAGAGAGAGAGAGATAAGATGAAGAGGAAGAAGAAAGCTCTGTCACGAAACAAGAATAAAATTGGATTCCCCTTTTGCTGTTCTGACAGTGCGATTGCACTGTCTACCACGGACCCCACACGAATGCTCGCTTTAGTGTTTCCACTCTTATTTCCCGATCCTTTCCCTGTCCAACCGTTCCAAGCAAGGGTCGAACCGAGTGTAGACGACTCCACCAGACGGACAATTTATTAGCTTCACCACCAATCAACCAAGAAGCAGTAATCCAACCCAAGTACAATAATGACAATGCTTATGTGCCAGAGGGGCGGAGAGAGATAAGAAGTGTAAGGAAAGGAGATTGACTCTTGTCAATACAGCGATTGCTTTTTCTTGTAGGCGGCGGGGCAGTCATATTTTCCGGGAAGGAACCTCGAAAAAGGCGAATGATTGAAGGAGAGAGAGAGAGAGAAAGAGAGGGAGAGAGATGGAGAGAGAAGGGAGAGGGGAGGGCGAGAGATATTGAGGGAGGAGACAGAGAGATAGAGAGAGAGAGAGAGAGAGATAGCGGGAGTGAGAGTGAGAGGAGGTTTTTGTCTTCTCCCCCTCTTCTTTCGTCCCTATCTTCTCTCTCTCTCTCCCTCTCTCTCTCTCTCTCTCTCTCTCTCTCTATCTTTCTCTCTTCGTCAATACTGCGAGGGAATGATCAAGAATAGTCTTCTTCATGGAAAAAAGTCATCATTGGTTGAAGACCCTCAGGCAGCTTGGTAGGCGGAGCTTGCGAAGACCACCGTATACTGGGAAATGGTGCACCAAGAGTGGGGAAGAAAGGAGAAGGGGGAGGATGATCTGGCTCAGTGGGGAGAGAACAAAAGAGATCGACAGAGCGAATAGATGAAGAATTTATTAATCTTTCTTTCTCTATTCTATATCTCTCTCGCTCTCTTTCTTTCTCCACTCTCCCTCCAATCTCCTTCCTTTTGCTCTCTCACTCTCACCCTCTGTATCTCTCCCTCTCTCTACCATTCCTTGTATTCGCACGCTCCCTTGCCATGGTGTATACACCACACTCGCTATGCTCGTTTCATTACGCAAACTTCCCTCACTTGTTCTTCTATTACTCTCTCTCTCCCTCGCTTTGTCTCACACACATTCTCTCTCTGTCTGTCTCTCTCTCTCTATCTCTCTCTCTCTTTCTTTCGCCAAACCCCACTGAATTCCCACCTTCTTCTCGTAATAAGGAGGTTGACTGGTTAGCATAAGAAACTAAGCCTGCGCTGTTTGGTCATCGCATTTTTTAAATATCTTCAAGAGCTTGTGCCTGCTCCAGTTTGTAAATGCTGTTGCTTTTCTTTGTTGAATGCTCTCTCTGTCACTCTGAATCCTTCTCTCTCTCTCTCTCTCTCTCCCCTCTCTCTCTCTATCAATCTACTCTCTCTCTCTCCCTCTCTCTCTCTCTATTTCTCTGCCTCCTCCCAAGCTGTCCTCTCGAGTATTCCAACAGTTTCATTTCTTCCTCTTTCCCTCAGTATCTCACACTCACACTCTATCTCTCTATTTCTCTCTCTCCCTCTCAATCTCTCTTTCTATGTTTTCTCTCTCCCTGCCTCTCTATCATATACACTGCATGATATGATGATGTGATGCCAAACGAGGCGGGACCACGAGATCACTTCTCAGGGGCAGCCAGAGACACGACGAGGGAACGCACTCCACTCTACAGAAGACAGAACGAAGGAGAGAGAGAGAGAGAGAAAGAGAGAGGAGAGAGAGAGAGAGAAGGAGAGAGAGACACAGAGATAGAGAGGGAGAGATGGACAGGAAGAGTGCGGTAGTGGGTGGTAGACAGAAAGAGAGAAAGCTAGTGGTAGAAAGAGAGAGAGAGAGAGAGAGAGAATTATGAGGAGTATAGAGAGAGATAGAGAGAGAAAGCCCCTCCCAGTAACCCTCAATTTTCAGTTGTATTTCCACATCGCTTCTTTACTCTCGAGTATCTCGAGTACTCTCGATTTTACCTTTTTTTTTCTAGCTTTTCCCTTTTCTTGTAGCTTATTACATTTGATCACACCGTTTTCTCTATGTTATCTATAAAGAGAGAGAGAGAAAGAAAGAAAGAAAGAGAGTGTGTGTTGATCTAAGAGGCTGTTAACGAATGAGATAACTTTCCAAAAATCGTCGTCCCTGTCACTGCTTACAAATCGACAAGGAGGGTGGTCTCGCTTGGTAAAACCTTAAAAAATTTCTAAATAAACTTTTCAAAAATAATATCGGATGAATTTAATGGCGCCTTATAAATAAAAGAAACTTTCAGAAACTATACGTTTCAAAAGAATTTTTTTAGGCTGCTTGAGCTTGAGCGAATGACCCGCCGAACTAAACAAGCCCTACTTGGACGATCATAAAAGTTGTGTTCTGTAGTTCTGCACAGACTTTTTGTTCAGTCACAGTTTTTGCATGGTTTTTATTCAACTATTTTTCAGCTTTCCGCGTGTTCTGTTTGCCCATTCTCTGTGGACGACATTGCTGTTTTGTCTTGATAACTTTCTGCTTGTGGCTCCGTCTACCAGAATTCTTGTGGCGACTAGCCAGATGCAAAAAAGCGGCTTGTTGTTTTATTGTATTTATGGGTCCCCGGTCCCTCTCGCTTCCTTCTCTCTCTCTCTCTCTTTCTCTTTCTCTCTTTCTCTCTCTCTCTCTCTCTCTCTCTCTCTCTCTCTCTGCTGTTTCGTATGGCCATTCCCCGGGTCGCTTACGCTTAAACAATAAACTTTAGCGTTCTTCCGTGATCTCGAAACTTGTGACACCTGCTGCACACAAGATGATCATTAAAATGCATATTTGCGGAATTTTAGCAGAATTGTACTTAAGCTTAAAAATATAATAATACTACACTTGGCTTTTCTCTGATTGTATGCAGTCCTTTTTATTTCCCGAATTCGAATTCCTTTCAATTTGCTCACAAAATTATATTATTACGCGATTAATTTATTATGTCTTGATGTTGATATTGCTTTAAGCATCAATCCCTTTTACATTATTTCCACGTTTCTGTAGCAAAATCTATGACAAGTATGTTGCAGTAATTATTAAAATTTGAATATATAATTTTCTTATTTTTCAACGTGATCCTCTATTTTTATTGCTGTCAAATTAATTGGTAGAAAAATAATTTTTCTCTTACAATATCCGTTGAGGTGTTTTTCTCTTACAGTATCCATTGAGTGAGTAATTTTTCTCTTACAGTACCGACGGATGTCCTCCGCCAGTGGTTCCGAGTGTCGCCGTGCCGGCTCACACCCCTCCTTTCCACCGGCCTCTTTTGACCTCTGGGCGTTGCTACACCCCGCAGCATTATATGTGCGTCTTCTACATTATTTCCTGAAATTTCTTGAAAAAAGCTTTCTGCAATTTCTCACTCGATGAAACAAGAAGATATTACGTTATTCTTCTGGGTTCATCGTCAGTGCAACATAGACTGCTTTTCACGGGTTCTAGCTTATTTTAGTTGAGTACGAGGAGGAAAGAAAGAAAAGTGAAATTAAAAATATCCATTAAATATTTGTATGGACTTTGTTTCGATATTCTTTGCCTTTCCGAGTTTCACTCTATAAAGCCGGTTCTGCCTGGACCATAAGAGATTGCGATTCCCCATGCACATATCGCACCTATTTGTTGTTCTGATCTCGAAACGCTTTTCCGAAGGCTGGCCGGAACCCGCTCTCTTTCTCTATTTCTCCCTCCCTCTCCCTCCCTCTCCCTCTCGCTCCCTCTCGCTCTCTCTCTCTCTCTCTCTCTCTCTCTCTCTCTCTTTTATCCTGCTTCTTACTTTCCTCTGTCTTGGTGCCTTCTGAGGCGACTAGACTGCATGACTGCATGAAAACAACCCCCCTAGCGAACAAAAGCCCCATTTTCTCCTTCATTATTAGCAACGTGTCTCGTCTTGTCTTTTAACTCTCACTCATCTCTCTCTCCTCTCTCTCTCTCTCCCTCTCTGTCTGTCTGTCTCTCTCTCTCTCTCGCTGCCTCTCGCTTCTTCCCTTTCTTCCGTGCCTTTCTGTTCTCTTATATCTTCTCTTGCTCCGTTTCACGCTGTCTGCCTTCTTTTTCTCATCACACTTCTTTTTTTTTTCGTCCCCAACATTTTCATCTTCGAGTTCGAGCTTATGTATACTTGTTTCTGGAATCATTAAAATGATATTCCGTAGGTCTTCTTCACGTTTTGGCGGTGAACTTTAGTGACTCTTCAGATTGGAAGCGTAGAGTGGTTAATGGAGGAATTATGATTCTAAATACTTGCTGAAGTTCTCTGTTTGAGATACGCGCCTAGTTTTCAGCATTTTTCAGAAAAAAATTTCTTCAAACGTTTACTCCCTGCCACTGCTATATTTATGTCCATTCCGGCGCATCCTGAAATTTCGCTAATTTTATAGCCTTTATTACTTTCGTTCTTCTTCTTTTTGCTGTCTGCCCATTCAAAAGCCTTCCGTACAAGCAGCGAGATAGAGAGGCAGACAGAGGACAGAGAGAGAGAGAGAGAGAGGACAGAGAGAGAGAGAGAGTGAGGGAGGGAGAGAGAGAGAAATAGAGAGGGGGGAGAGATAGAGAGATTGAGAGGATTTGTCGCGACAGGACCAAGTCCAAGACTACATAGCCCGTTCGGGAATATAGGGAGGGAATGCCGCGGCCAGGGGATGGAGAGTACAGTACGGCTAATGCGCACCGATTTCGCACTCGCGAAATATGAAACACAAAAGGGCAGATGATAGAGAGGGAGAGTGAAAGAGGGAGAGCGCGAGACATAAATGGAAAGAGAGAGAGAGAGACGGAATGACAGAGAGCGAACTAGAGTTAGGCACTTTTTGCTTTTCTCACATATTTGGCTTCCTTCTTCCCGACTGCAGCATCTTGTAGTTTATAGTAGAGACTAAAGAAGATTATACCGGGAGTCTTGATTTTTATTGCAAAAGAAACGCATTGTATTCCTATCGCACAGTGGCATTTTTACGTAGCATCTCGACTTCTTAAGCGAGACGATTTGGGTGAAATGGCTGGAATAAAAAGAATGACGGGTTTAGAAGGATATTAAGATGCCATCATGCAGAGAGAGAGAGAGAGAGAGGAGAGAGAGAGAGAGAGAGAGAGAGAGAGAGAGAGAAAGAGGGAGAAGATCCGAGATATAGGAGACGATAACGGAAAAGTTTATTATTTGAGGAGTATTTCTACAGCACAGACATAAGGCGAAGATTATACAGTTTATATGCGAAAAAAGTTAACAACTGCTAAAATAACAATATAACATGAAAATAAGTAATTAAATACATACGCCTCAGGGTCTCGCATGCACTGGGAACGTCTCAGCGACGACGCGCTTCCTCGCGGAGAGGGCGAGGGATACGGTAGTAGGAGTAGCGGCCTACTCTTTAAAAAAAATTATGGTACTTTATGGTTTTCGAAACCGACCGAGAGCCTGTGCTTTCGGAATTTTGTTTCTTTTTCCTCCCTATCATTTTTTTTATAAAATGAGGAGGTGGTTGCGACCTATATCAGCCTCCTAGAAGAAGAGGTGGTCGCGACTCGTATCAGCCTCCGGTCGCGACCTATATCAGCCTCCAGGAAGAAGAGGAGGTGGTCGTGACCTTTAATCAGCCTCCGGGAAGAAGAGGAGGTGGTCACGACCTATAATCAGCCTCCAGGAAGAAGAGGAGGTGGTCGTGACCTTTAATCAGCCTCCGGGAAGAAGAGGAGGTGGTCACGACCTATAATCAGCCTCCAGGAAGAAGAGGAGATGGTCGCGACCTATAATCAGCCTCCAGGAAGAAGAGGAGTTGGTCGTGACCTTTAATCAGCCTCCGGGAAGAAGAGGAGGTGGTCATGACCTATAATCAGCCTCCAGGAAAAAGAGGAGGTGGTCGCGACCTATAATCAGCCTCCAGGAAGAAGAGTAGGTGGTCGTGACCTTTAATCAGCCTCCGGGAAGAAGAGGAGGTGGTCACGACCTATAATCAGCCTCCAGGCACGTGGATGACGGCCGTTGTGGTGGCGTGTGGTTCATTTATGAATATTT
>CALZFC010000354.1:1085000-1245000 GCA_945643635.1 Allodiplogaster sudhausi
ACTCTCTCTCTCTCTCTCTCTTTCTCTCTCTCTCTTTCTCTCTCTCTCCCTTTCTCTCTCTCATTCTCTCTCGCTCCCTCTCCCTCTCTCTCTCATTCTCTCTCTCCCTCTCTCTCTCATTCTCTCTCTCTCTCTCTCTTTCTCTCTATCTTTCTCTCTCACTCTCTCTCTACCTTTCTCTCTCTCTCACTCTCTCTCTTTCTATCTCTCACACTCTCTCTCTCTCTCTCTCTCATACACACACCCTCTCTTATTTCAGTTTTCACGAACAATTATCTGCAGAAATCAAATGTAAATCTCTGAATATATTTATGACCTGTTGAACGCCTAGAAAGATGTTGTCTGCCGAATGATGTAGTAGAGTCGCGAGAAGCTAGAATTGCTCCATGGAGATCGTCCATCTCTCGCCAAGCACTTCATCTCCATTGACTCTGTCGAGTCCTACTGCAATTATTTCTCAATGAAGATTCAAAAGACAAAATGAACGAGGAAAAAAATTAGAGGACAGCCATAAAGGACACTCTCCGCCCTCTTACCGTCACAAATCAGATCATCTCCAAGGAACACTACGAATGCTGAGCAGCCAGAGGCTGAGAGTGAGATGATGGGGGGAGTGAAGAGAGACAAAGACAAAGATATTCTCTTTCTCTAATGAGATGTTGCAAACGCCCATTCTGTTTTCCCTTTTTATACTTATATCGCGTTTCCTATAGTATGTTTGGGACTGCCATTAGCATATAATTTGTTCCATGTTCTAGATCAAAATAATAAATATTAAATATTTTTCAGTTTCAATATATAAAAAAATCACCCACTCCACCAAGATGGAACGATGAACTCATTGAATACCAGCGCTCCCTCACCTGCCCTCGCTCTCTCACACTCTCTTTCCCTCTCTTCCTTCTCACAATCAGTCTCCCTAATGCAGGCCTCATGTCAGCATCATACGGTCCGACTGAGTAGACAATCTCAGTCCCCCCCCCCACCGGAGGAGGATTCTGTCCACTCTATTCCCCCTGCGCGTGCGATAGCAAAACCATTGCCTGAATTGGCGCCGCGCCCGGTTTGTTCCTGTGTTTTCTTTCACGCTTTTGCTCAAGTGGTTTCTGCCTGGTTCACGGATTCTTTGCCACGGCTTTTTTTTCTGCCACTCTCTTCTCTGCTCTCGCCCTCTCTCACTCTTTTCTTCCTCCCCTCTCTTTATCTCTCTCTCTCTTTTTCTCTTTCTCTCTCTCACCCTTTTTATTCTTTCTCTTTCTCTCTCTCTCTCTCTTTCTCTTTCTCTCTCTCTTCTGTATCTCCCTCTCGACCTCTCTGTCATTATAATCACCATTCCTTCCTCCTCCGGCTTCCTCACTGATAAGGAGCGTTGAGGAGATGCCGCTACAATTAAGGAAGAAAGTCTCCTGGTAGAAAAAGAGATAAAAAGGAGAGGCAGACAGACGCGACAAGACTCCCGCCCACTGGATTTGGGAAGAGGGAGAGAGAGACGAGAGATAGAGAAAGAGTGAGAGATAGAGAAAGAGAGAGAGCGAGACGAGGGAGAGATACTGAAAGAGAGAGAGAGCGAGAGAGAAAGACAGAGAGATAGAAAAGAGAGAGAGAGAGATAAAGCTTGATAGAAAGAGGTTTACTCTTCTTCAGTAAATTGCCGCATACTTGCCTCCTAGACTCACGATTTGCTTTCCTCTACTTCTCTCTCGCTCTCCCTCTCTCTCCACATGGTCTCTCTCTCCGATCTTCAAAAAAGAGACAAAATAAATCTTACAAACGTTTGAACTGTGATGAAAAAGAATAATTGCAAGGCGCGGCAGAGATGACTATCGCGCACTCTAGATCTGAAGAAGACACCACTCTGTACATTCTGTCTTCCTGTTTGCTTGGGAAGATAAAGAAAGAGAGAATTGAAGGGAGAGGGAGAGTGAGAGAGCGAGAGGGTGGAAGAAAGGAGAGGGAGGAAGAGAGAGAGAGGGAGTGAGAGAGAAATAGAGAAGGCAGAAAAAGCGGCTTATTTATGCTTGCCGCTCTGACGACCATTGGTTGAAGACCCTCAGGAAGCTTGGGAGGCGGAGGTTTCATAAATCACCGTATACCGGGAAAGGGTGCAAGAAAAGTGGGGAAGAAAGGAGAAGGGGGGGGGTTTGGTCTGCCCAGGGGAGAGAGCGAGAGAGATGGAGAGAGCGAGTAAATGAAGAGTTTCTTTAGCATTCATTCTCTCTCGCTCTCTCTCTCTCTATCTCGCTCTCTCTCTCTCTCTATCTCGCTCTCTCTCTCTCTCTCTATCTCGCTCTCTCTCTCGCGCGCGCGCTCTCTCTCCCTCTTTTAATCTCTCTATTTCTATCGTCCTTCTACCCTCTCTCGCTCTCGTTCTATCTCTCTCTCTCTCTCCCATTTCCTTCTCCTTCAGACTTTCTCTCGGTGCGAGTACGATAATTCTCTAGTCTTTCAGCGATACATTTGCAATACAAAAAACAACAAATTCATGAAATATTTATGAAAACTAGAACGAGACACAATTGGCTGAGTTGGAAAGGATCGAAGGCTAAAAGGAGAGCGGAGCTAATAGCAACTCGATCTGTCTTCTTCTTCTCCTCGTGTGCTCGTTTCGCTATCTCCGGATGACACTCTTCTCGCCGTCCACACCAGAAATGTACAAGGGCATGATTTGTTGGAGTGAACACCTTGAGGAAAACAGGGAAGAGAAGGATTTGATGACGACCAAAGAGATTACTCAAGAGAGAGAGAGAGAGAGAAAGGAAGAGATAGATAGAGAGGGAGAAAGAGAGAGAGGGAAAGGAAGAAATAAATAGAGAAAGAAATATAGAGAGATAGAGAGAGAGAGAGAGGAAGTAAGTGAGAGAAAGAGAGGGTTGGTAGGAAGTTCAAGGAACGAGAGAGAAAGAGGGAAAATGAGAGAGCGAAAGAGAATGACAGGAGAGAGAGAAGAGAGAGAGAGAGAGAGAGAGAGCAATAAGAGAGAGAGGGTGAGAGGAGAGAGAGAAAGAGAGATACCTTCTCCTTCCTTTTCAATAATATCTCCTCATTTCTTATCCGACTGCTCGTTCCTTCTTCGATCCGTTGCTGAGAAAGCATGGCAAAAGGGAGAATGGAATCACCACTTGGTTCATTCTGTTTCTCATGTAGATAATTCTGTTTCTCCTGTAGACCATTCTGTCTCTCATGTTGATCATTCTGTTTCTCCTGTAGACCATTCTGTCTCTCATGTAGATCATTCTGTTTCTCCTGTAGACCATTCTGTCTCTCATGTTGATCATTCTGTTTCTCCTGTTGATCATTCTAATTCTCCTGGATATCATTCAAGAGAGAGAGAGAGAGATTGAGAGAGAGAGCGAGCGAGAGAGAGAGAGAGAGAGCGAGCGAGCGCGAGAGAGCGCGAGAGAGAGAGAGAGAGAGAGAAGATCTCGTTTCATCCTCGTCAGCACAATTTCCGAATAAAAAGTGCACGGCAGCGTCTTCAATCTTCTGAGAAGGAATCAAATTGATATGGCTCATGATGACAGCCCGCAAAAGCAAATGGCGAAAAAAAACTCGCTAAAATTTTGCGCAAGCATTCTGTGCGGGCGGAGACAAGAGAAGAGTTGATGTCACCTTTACAACTCGTTAGGGAACACTACGAATGGCCGGCCACCGAGTGAGGAAGTACCACAGGCATGTATGCAAATAATTGCGAGAGAGAATGAGAGAGCAGCAGAAAGAGATGAGACAGAGAGAGAGAGAGAGAGAGAAAACGAGAGAGAGAGGGAGAGAGTGAGAGGGGGAGAGAGAAAGAGAGCTAACCTCAAGCAAAGATGATCTTACCCGCAGCTTAGGCATTCGGAAGCCTATCGTTGCACATGATACATTTCATGAGAGAGAGAGAGAGAGAGAGAGAGAGAGAGAGAGGAATGAGAGTGAGAAAGTAATAAGAAGAGACAGAGGTAAGAATTGCACAACTTGTCACATTACACCTTATTTAATCACAATTAGACCGAAAGATGTCAGTTATGCATAATTAACCGCGAACCGCAATGTAGAGCCTCGCCTTCTTTTTATTTGGTAGGATCTCTCTCTCTACCTCTCCATCTCTCTCTCGTTCACTCTCTTTCCATCTCTATCGCACTGAACTCCGCCTCTAATACTTGTGCTTTCAAAGTCTCAATCCCATCTCAGTTCCACTTCGAGAATGCACGGCATCCACCCGGTTGCTCCCGTCTCCTCTTCTTCCTGGTCCGTTGTCGCAGCCAGTGATTCTCTTCTCGTCCTCTCTTCCACTGACCCTGAGCAGCTACTCTGTGAGTACCGCATCCTTCCGCTCTCCTCGCTGCCCACCTCCTGCGACCTCGGAGGTCACGACCTCAACCCCCCAAGTGGCTGCCGCTTCAATGTCCGCATTTTACGTGCTTTTCATCCACCGAATCCAGTCGTCTTTCTGAATGAGCGAACTCTTGCCACCCTCGAAGGTCATTACAATGAAGGCGAGAATATCATCGAATGGCGATTAATGTTCATCCATGTTGACCATTCTGAACTGGCCATCTCGTACTCCGCCGCCTTCCGACTCTTTCCTTTCGACGGCGATGGGCAGCCTCGAATCATTCGGGTTGGTTCGAGTGACTCGCAACACCTTCAGCTCAAGCTGTTCGTGTGGAGGAAGTGCAGCAGCTGCATTGGACTGTTCGAAATGGATTGCCATGACTACGATTGCATCACGGTAACGCGTCCACTCATCTGGCGGTCGTCTGCGAGGTGGCAGCTAGAGGACATGATGAACAATGCCGAATTAAAGGTTGGCGTTGACTAACAGAAGTTGCTGTAGTCAAAAGCAATCATAATAGTTAATCAGGTAATAAGAAAAAGAGTTAAAGGTGTTTGTTCGGAAAAGGGTGGGAATTCAGGATTTAGTTTTTTCCCCTTTAAGTACGTCCTTGCGCCGACGCCCGCCGCCTGGAACGCGCGCCCCCGCCCACAGGCGAGCGCGATCATCTACGCCCATCACCTGCCTTCCGTGCTCAACCGACGGACGGTCGCTATCGAAAGAGACGAGGCGCGGACGCGGCGCTTCGGCGTCTACCACGCGCTCTTCGACGAATTCGCGCGCATCGACGCGGCGACCAAGCGGTGGTCGAATACGTTCGCAGGCGTGCCAAGATTCTTCTTCTCGGCCAGCAAGTCTAATGAGAATCAGGTCGGTCTGGTCATTATTTTATATTTTCTTTAATCTTTGAATAAGCAATCCAAGACGATTAAGAGAACTCTGAAAAAAAAAGATTTGAGCTGGAAATGAAGCTTACCGACCTCGACCTCGGTCGCTCGACGACGCTGAAGCTGCGAGAAGTGCCGACCGACTGGAACAAGACGCTGAGCCCGGAGGGCGTCGTGCACTCTCCAGGCGGGCGAGTCTTCTTCGTCCTCGATCGCATTTTATACCAGGCAGGCCATTTTCTTTTCTCGAATGCGAGACATTAAATATTTTACTTTATTTTATTACATTACTCGATATCAGTAAGTTACACATGTACACATAGTATACATACTTTTGTAACATTATCATCCAATTCCTCCCCCCTTTTCCAGATGCGCCTGGGGGGCGTGGCTCCTCTTAGTGAGATCGCCCTCTCCGTGTGCTGGTCGCTGCTCTCTCCGAGCGTCTCCGCCCACCTCAAAGATCACTCTTGCTTTGACCCTCGCTCCATTGCAAGCTCTGTTTATTAACAATGCAAGGACAGTACATGTCAATAGTTCTAAAATAGGACTCTACCCCGCTCTTTTACTAACATCAATCATTCGTAACTCGTGACTTTCTTATTGAAATGTCTGTAAGTGGAACACTGGATGCAGTTGCCAATGATATGCATTGTATATATTGTATACATACTAAAGCTTTTCCTTCCACTTTCCTCCTCTTTTCCTTCTCTGTTACTCTCCATCTCTACGTCCCTTTCTACTGCTCCATCTCATCAAGGCAGTATAAACACCCATATAATCTAATAATTCTTTTCCATACTTTGCTAATTTGTGGAGTTCTGGAAGCAAAAATTCAGTGAAATGACTTCAAAATCCAAAAAAAATCAATCGAATATATCCAAGAGATTTCTAATTTGTGGGAAAATTAAAAAAAATTTGATTCAATAGATTTGTTATGGAAACACATGTGGCAAGTGTAACAGTGGAAGGAAAATGAGAAGGCGAATGGGAATGGGGGGATAATCGACAAAAGTGAAAGAGGAAGAGAGGGAGAGAAAGCGACATCGAGAGAGAGAGAGAGAGAAGGAGAGAGAGAGCGTGAGAAAGCGACAGAGAAATAGAGAGAAAAAGAGAGAGAGAGAATGAGAGAGAGAGAGAGAGAGCGAGCGACAGAGAAAGAGGGAAAGAAAGAGAGAGAGAGTTAGAGAAAGAGAGAGAAGCAGAGATAAATTAGATAGAGAAAGAAATGAGAGTGAGAAAGAAATAAGAAGAGACACAGCAAAGCATTGCACAACTCGTCACATTACACCTTATTTAATCATAATTAGACCGAAAGATGTCAGCTATGCATAATTAACCGCAAACCGCAATAATGTAGAGTCTCGCCTCGTTTTATTTCTTCTGATCTCTCATTCTTTCTCTCTCTAACCCTCTCTCGCACTGAACTCCGCCTCTAATACTTGTGCCTTCAAAGTCTCAATCCCACCTCAGTTCCACTTCGAGAATGCACAGCATCCACCCGGTTGCGTCCTTCTCCTCTTCTTCCTGGTCCGTTGTCGCAGCCAGTGATTCCCTTCTCGTCCTCGCTTCCCCTGATCCTGCGCAGTTCCTCTGTAAGTACCGCATCCTTCCGCTCTCCTCGCTGCCCACCTCCTGCGACCTCGGAGGTCGAGACCTCTTCCCGACTGGCTACCGCTTCAACGTCCGCATGTTGCATGCTCAACTTCCACTGAATTCAGTCGTCTTTCTCGATGAGCGAACTCTCGCCACCATCGAATATCACTCCCGTCATGGTGTCAACGTCGAGTGGCGACTGATGTTCGTCCATGTTGACCGTTCCGAGTTGGCCATCTCGTACTCAGCCGCCTTCCGCTTCTCTCCTTTCGAATGCATTCCGTTGAAGATAATGCTACGGAATAGTTCGAGCGATGCAAAACACGTCGAGCTCAAGCTGTTCATGTGGACGGCGCGCGCCAACATTCTACTGTTCAAAGTGGAATGCGATAACGCCGGTGACGTCACGATTACGAGTCTACTCGATTGCTTGAGATCGATGAGGTGCGATCGAGAGGCAATGATGAACAGGGCAGAATTCAAGGTTGGTATTGGCCATCCTTAACTCTAGCTAGGAAGGTTCGTAAGAAAAAAAAAGCAAGATTGAAGAAGCAGACATTATTCCCTATAATTATGTGCATTACTTTTTCCTTTTGATATGCACGTTTCTTTTTTCCTTCTAACAATAAGCAAATAAGATTTTCTCTTTAACATAAAATAGATTAGAATTAAAGGAATACTGTATAAAGACTAATGTATTTATTTAATTAAATACTTATATGGACCTATATTTAAAGCGAGCACCTTTTTTGGTCGCAAATTTACCTTTCTCTGCCATAAAAAATTTCGTGTCACTAATTTTCTTATTTTTGCAACAACTTATTTTCTCTCCTAAAATTTACTTTTTTTTTGGGTTAAAATTTTTCTGTCGTTAATTTTACTTCTTTTTGCAACAAATTGCTGTTTGCTCCAAATTTAATGTTTTTCTCTCCGTAATCTCTGACAATTTATCAGGTCTGATTATAACTTTATCTTCTTCATAAAAATATACCATTGAAGGCTTATTAAACTTAGCACTTACAGAACTCAAACTCAAGCCAATATACATTTCCGCAGGGCAAATTGAGAACTACGTTACATTATTTATACTCTTGACAGCAAAAAGAACGGAAATATAAGGACAGAATATATGGGGCAAAAAAAAAAACGAAAATTTGGGACAGAAAATATTTTGCGGCAAAAAAGGTAAATTTGTGACACAGAAAAGTTTAGCGATATTTAAACATGCACGAAACGTAACCCTATTCAAGATTACGTTTTTCCCCCTTTTAAGTACATGCTTGCGCAGGCGCTCGAAATTAGCCATAGCAGCTACTCGGTGCAAGGAGTGCACCGCTACGTGAGCCGCCAGGCGTCCGTGCTCTACCGACGGACGGACGTGAACGAAGCGGACGAGGCGCAGGCGTTGTGGATTGACGAGTACCACCCACTCTACGAGGAATTCGCTCGCGTCGACGCGGCGACCACGCGGTGGCCGGAGACGGAATTCGCTATCCTCAACGTGGCGCCCTCGCCGTGGCCGGAGACGTCCGGCGGCGTGCAAAGATTCTTCTTCTCGACAAGCAATTCCGTTGACAATGAGAGTCAGGTTAGTCTCTTCTCCTTTCTACCATATGGGTTTAGTTATTTTTTCTGAGATTTTGTAATACCATTAAGAAAACTATGGAAATGATGTTATTTAAGCTGGAAGTGAAGCTGACCGACCTCGACCTCGGTCGCTCGACGACGCTAAGGCTGCGAGAAGTGCCGACCGACCGGAACAAGACGCTCAACCCGGACGGCGTCGTGCACTCTCCAGACGGGCGAGTCTTCTTCGTCCTCGACCGCATTTTATATCAGGCAGGCCATGTTCTATTCTTGAATGTGAGAGATGAAATGTTATATTATATTTTATTACATTACTCGATATCAATATGTTACAAATGTACATATAGTATACTTTGCTACTGTCAGGAATTAATAAGACGTTTATTGATTTCATTGCTCCACTATTGATCGAGAAAAAATCAATAACTTAGAATCTCCCGAATTGCACATTTAGGCGTGCTGGACAAAATAATTTATAATAAAATAATTTGAAATTCGTACCCTTGCACAGCACCAGCTTAAGCACATCTGGGCTGCGGGCCAAAGTTTACCGAGGTGTTAATAGAGTGCTGTAATAGTGAGCATACAATTTTCACAGCTCAAGTAGCCATCTAAATAGGTTCAGTGATTCTCTGTGAACATATTAAAATCATAATTACTATATCTATAGTAGGAAATGATCGATTTTGTCCTGCTGAACCTTCTTCATCTCAGGCCGACTGCATGACTCGCGAAGCGGAGGTAGGCAGCATGTAACCGTATGATATTAAATATCGATTAGATCAAAAAGTTATCGCAGAGATGTTCTGGAATACAGCTAGACCATCAATCCGATAAAAACTAGCCGACGATCGCAGAAATAAATTATTTTGTCCAACACGCCTAGATGTGTAATTCGGGAAATTCTAAGTTATTGATTTTTTCTCCATCAATAGGGGAGCAATGAAATCAATAAACGTCTTATTAATTCCTGACAGCATAGCAAAGCAACCCTGAAAATTTCATTAAAATCCTCCCATCTATAAAAAAGTTATAGTCAAAAAACATGAATTCCGAGTTTTTATGAGCGCGACTGTACATACTTTCGTTAGATCATCATCCAATTCCTCCCCCCTTCCAGATGCGCCTGAGGGGCGTGGCTCCACTGAGTGAGATCGCCCTCTCCCTGTGCTGGTCGCTGCTCTCTCCGAACTTCTCCGCCCAGCTCAAGAATCACTCTTTCTTTGACCATCGCTCCATTGCACGCTCTCTTTATTAATACATAGTACTAAAATAATACTCGTACATACATAGTACTAAAATAATACTCGCTCTTTTGCTTTCATCAATCATTCGTAACTCTTTTCTTTGTTATTGATCTTTCTTCGGCCTGGAAAGAATGAATCTAATGCGGTTGTCAATGATTGCGCCATTTTGAGAATCGCCCCTTCTCTATGTATCACTTTTACGATATTAAAGGACGTCTATGAAGAGGGGGGAGGGGGTTGGGGGGCAAAGGGGGAAAGAACGAGAGAAATACAAGCAACCGACACTTGCACTTTATTCGTCCTATAGAGTCAGTATTTGGTCGTTAACGATGCACAGGGCGAGAGAACGAATAAATAGCAAACGAAGTCAGTCCTGGTCTGTTCCATTCTCTCGAACGGCTGTCCTTCCTCGCACTTTTGTGCATAGTTTCCAGGCTCGCACCATGGCATTTTTGTTGCATGGCAAAACGAACGGTTTTGATTGGAATTTTTTTTTTAGAATGTGTGTACCTATCCTGCTTTATTTTTAAATGCAATTAAGACATAGAAAATAGGAAATTTATAATCTTTTCTTTTAATGAAAGTAATTAAAACATTTTCATACTTACCCTGACAATATATTTATTTTATCGCTCTTGAATTGAAGGCCACTTCTGTCACCACAAAGTTTACTCGCCGTACGCATCGTTAACGGCAAAATACTCTGACTCTATTTGACGAATAAAGAACCAGTGAAAGGCAGCCGGAATCCTGCTGCTCTTCGCGCGAGGCTCGCTTCGCCTTCGACCCGATCGCCGCCGTCTGCGTGCCCTTCATGTACGGCAGCTGCGAAGGGAATCTCAACAACTTTGAGAGCGACGAGAAACGCGCCAAGTTTTGCAGAGCCAGATGACGCTTTTCTCGAGAGCTTCATGATAGTTGAGGTAATAAAAAAGAAAAAGAAAAGCTACTTTCAATGTATAAATAGTTACGGTAATAGTTCAACTGAAAGTTAATTAAGAGAGCATGTCCGTAAGCTTCGAGCGCAGCCTGCCCCTGGAAAATTGTTTTCGAATTCATTAACAGAAAAAATTTTGCTTATACAACTCGATGTGCTCTTTTTAATGAGACTATTTTCATCATCATCCGATTTTTTCCCTTCGGGATACACTACCGTAACCCTGAAAATTCATCGAGCCATAAATCCGTTCAAAATCTGTTTTGAGAAACGATGTACATATCATTCAATAGCATTTCGAAAGCTCTTCAAATTTCATCTAGGAACATGTTTTACGAAAATTTTATTTTGGCCGAGAAAATTGGCGTTAAATTATTTGAAGAGTCGACACGCCACTTTCTGCTCATTTCTACACTCTGTAACCTAGATAAAAAGAAAGAGCGTGAAATTTGCTATCAAATAATCACCATTAAAGAAAAATCTGAGCGTACCAATTTTTCTATGACGCGAGCAATGCGCGCGAGTCGATCAAAATGGCACATTTTTGGCCGCCGAGGCACCGTGCAAGCGCATTCATCGATCCATAACTACGATCAATGTCAATATTACAAAATCGTTAGCATATCATCTAAGAGCTCTCATAGAGATCTTCAAATGCTACATACATACTTTTATTGAAATATTTATATTTCTATGGAAAATTTCGTTCTGTACGTTTAGAACGCTTAAAAAACTACTTTACAAACATTCCAGCATTTCAAAACATGCATCATTAGAAAGAGCTTGAAATTTGCTTCAAGATAGACCCCTTTCAATAAACTTTCAAGCCTATAATGTTTTGTTATAAGTGATAAGAATTGGGCAACAGCTTAGCACAATTCTTCACCGGAAAAAATATTGGAATATTCCAATTCGAATTACCTAAACAGCAAAATTCTTGGGCGAAAGGACAGCGACGCAACTTTACCTACTCTTATGACTTATAACAAAACATTATAGACTTAAAACTTTATTGAAATGGGTTCATCTAGAAGCAAATTTCACGCTCTTTCTAATGATCCATGTTTTGAAATGCTGACATGTTTGTAAAGTAGTTTTTTAAGCGTTCTAATAGTACAGAACAAAATTTTCCATAGAAATATAAATATTTCAATAAAAGTATATATGTAGCATTTGAAGATCTCTGTGAGAGCTCTTAGATGATATGCTAATGATTTTGTAATATTAACATTGAGCGTAGTTATGGATCAATGAATGCGCTTGCACCGTGCCTCGGCGGCCGAAAATGTGCCATTTTGACCGACTCGCGCACATTGCTCGCGTCATAGAAAACATTGGTATGCTCGGATTTTTCTTGAATGGTGATTATTTGATAGCAAATTTCACGCTCTTTCTTTCTATCTAGGTTACAGAGTGTAGAAATGAGCAGAAAGTGGCGTGTCGTCCCTTCAAATAATTTAACGCCAATTTTCTCGGCCAAAATAAAATTTTCGTAAAACATGTTCCTAGATGAAATTTGAAGAGCTTTCGAAATGCTATTGAATGATATGTACATCGTTTCTCAAAACAGATTTTGAACGGATTTATGGCTCAATGAATTTTTTGGGTTACGGTAGTGTATCCCGAAGTGAAAAAATCGGATGATGATGAAATTAGTCTCATTAAAAAGAGCGGGTCGAGTTGTATAAGCAAAATGTTTTCCGTTAATGAATTCGAAAACAATTTTCCCGGGGCAGGCTGCCTTAAGCGCATGCTCGACTCTTACAGAGAAGCTCTCTTAATGTTATGATGATGATTTTTTTAAAATTTTATTTCGCCATTGCGCACAGCGTCTTTGACGGCTAATCATTAAATGACTCCGATGTTACACGAGATGCGCATGTAGAGATTCTCCCATTCGAATAGGAGGCTTACAAAATAAGTACTTTTTTGTTTTAAATTAAATCGTTTCCCCTCAATTACCTTAAAAATGATGAATCATTTTAATTAAAAAATATCGCTCTCTCTTTCTCATTAATTCTTTCTCTCTCTCTCTCCTACTCTTTCCTCTCTCCCTCTCTATCTCTCTCTCCTTCTCTGTTACGGCTTATGAAGATCATTATGTTACTCATGTAGATCATTCTGTTTCTAATGTAGATCCTTTCCGGTTATCTCTGCCTTGTCATCAGAGATGTTCCCATGGCTCTCCAGCACCTCAGGGTTATGGACAAAAAGAATTCAGTGATTTATTCTAATTGTAAGAATAATAACAGGCCAGACAAAAAGGAGACTAGAATTATCTATTATAAGAATGAAATCACCACTCGTCGCCGGAGATGATGCACTCATAAGGAAGGCCAAGACATTACCTATGTAAGCATTACACCTCTCGTCGATATCCCCTTTACAACTAATTTATTCATACCTAATTAGACCGAAAAAGGTCAATGGCTACGCGTAATTAGGCGTATTAGTGCCCCGAGACCCTCTATCTACCTCTCTCCCACACTAGATCCTTCTACTATGAATCCCACCACCATTTCACTTCGAGAATGCACGGCATCCACCCGGTTGCGTCCCTCTCCTCTTCTTCCTGGTCCGTAGCCGCAGCCAGTGACTCGCTTCTCGTCTTCGCTTCCACTGACTCTGCGCAGCTACTCTGTGAGTAGCGCGTCCTTCCGCTCTCCTCGCTGCCCACCTCCTGCGACCTCGGAGGTGGCGACATCTTCTCTAGCGGCTACCGCTTCAATGTCCGCATTTTACATGCTAATCATCCTCCGAATCCAGTCGTCTTTCTCGATGAGCGAACTCTCGCCACCATCGAATCTCTCCCCAATGCTGGCGTCATCAAGTGGCGACTGATGTTCATCCATGTTGGCAATTCTGAACTAGCTATCTCTCACTCAGCCGCCTTCTGGAAGCCACGGCGCGTCGCCGCGAATGCTTCGGATGGGTTCGCGCGACACGCAACAACTCGAGCTCAAGCTGTTCATGTCGGCGGGGCGCGAGGTCGACCTCTTCAAAGTGGAGTGCAGTGATGCTGGTGACGTCATGATTACGAGGTTACTCAACTGCACGACATGGATGAGGTGGCAACACGAGGCCATGATGAGCAGGGCAGAATTCAAGGTTGGCACGGACGACAGAAGTTACTGTAGTCAAAACCTTCAGTAGTGAGACTAAATACTTATATCTGTATTTAAATGTGCACGGAACGTAGCCGTAATCTGTTTGCTTGTTACTGACTATTGTAGCCTTGTCTCTATAAAGTAAATGCTCTCCAAGGTCTTCCTTATTAAAAAAAAGCGCGAATTCAAGATTACGATTTTCCCCTTTCAGTATATCCTTGCGCAGACGCTCGAAAGTTGGACCCACAGCTCCCTGCCGGGAAGCGTGCACATGTACCACCACCGCCGCCCGGCGACCGTGCTCTACCGACAGACGGGCGTGAGAGCGGACGCATCGCAGACGACGTGGATCGACGACTACCGCCCGCTCTACGACGAATTCGCGCAACGCAACGCGGCGACCACGCGGTGGCCGAAGACGTTCGGCGGCGTGCAAAGATTCTTCTTATCGGCAAGATATTTCGCTGCGAGTCGGGTCACTCTGTTCATCTTGTTATTTTATTTTATTTTTAATTTAAAATTCTTCAAAAGAGATTTAATAAGCGATGCAAGACTATTAACAACTCTCATAAATGAAAAGATTTGAGCTGGAAGTGAAGTTGACCGACCTCGACCTCGGTCGCTCGACGACGCTGAGGCTGCGAGAAGAGCCGACCGACTGGAACAAGACGCTGAGCCCGGAGGGCGTCGTGCACTCTCCAGGCGGGCGAGTCTTCTTCGTCCTCGACGGAATTCTATATCAGGCAGGCCATTTTCTTTTCTTATATGAAAGACATGAAATATTTTATTATATCGGTAAGTATATATACATTCTTGTATGACATCATTCCTCCCCCCTTTCCAGATGCGCCTGAGGGGCGTGGCTCCTCTTAGTGAGATCGCCCTCTCCATGTGCTGGTCGCTGCTCTCTCCGAGCGTCTCCGCCCACCTCAAGAATTACTCTTGCTTTGACCCTCGCTCCATTGCCCGTACTCTTTTATAATTATACTAAAATAGTACTCTTTTACTTCCATCAATCGCTCGTAACTCAATACTTTGTTATTGATCTTTCTTCGGCCAGGAAATGCAGTTGTCAATGATTGCGCCACTTTTCCTTTTTTTTTGGAATCTCCTCTTCTCTCTGAAATCCTGTTACATTATTACAGGACGTCTCCGTCGAATAAACACAATGTTTCATTTTTTCGCCTTATTTTAATTTTTTTAGCCTTTTTCATCGATTTCTAGCAGACTCTCAGGTATACGGTAAGGGGTTAGCCTGTGAGGGCTAAATGGTAGGAGTTAGAAAGAGGAGTCATCGACATATATGTGTGGAGGAGGAGGGGAGGGTAAACCGGGAAAGAACAGGTGAAAACACAGCAGAAGAAAAGCAAGCAAGAGCGACATTCAAGACGGGAAAGAGTTCGATGATTAGAAGACTAAGAATGCAACAGAGTGCCTGAGAGCTTGTACACATTAGTTGATTACCATTCTGGAAAAGTGTACACATACCAAGAGTGGGCAGGTTGCCCGTAGAAATTGTAGCTTTGAATTTCGCGGGCATTCGGGAGGGATAGGTCTTCTAATCATCGAACTCTTTCCCGTCTTGAATGTCGCTCTTGCTTGCTTTTCTCTTTGTCTAAATCTTGTTTTTATTATTGTTGTTTTGTTGCTTGGAAAAAGATTCAGCAAGAGGGATTACTTTTTTCTGCTCTTTCCCGTTTCCATTCTGGTGTGTTTTCACCTGTTCGTTCCCGGTTTACCCTCCCCCTCCTCCTCCACACATATATGTCGATGAGCCCTCTTCCTAACACCTACCATTTAGCCCTCACAGGCAGAGGTGGAACGGGCCCGGGCCGGCCCGGCCCAAAATGAGGGCCGGGCCGGGCCGGGCCCAACCTTGGGCCCGGCCCTGAGCCCGATTGGGCCCGTTGTTCGCAAAATTGCAAGCGAGCATGGTCATGACCATCCGAACTCTTATTGCTCCAATTGACCATACGTTATATAGCAGGTCAGTAGTCAATACGACTCTCATTCCGCTTCGGAATGAAATAAATGAAATACCTTTCATCGCTATTCTAGTTTGTTGCTGGGCATTTGTATGCGGTTTTGTTGCTTATTTTCTGATATTCAGTGAGATGCGCGACACAAGTAGCTCGGAATACGACGTGGATTCCATCTGCGAAGCTGACAAGAAGATTCTGCAGAAGATCTTTGGTGCGATGCGCTAACATTTTCTTAGCGATTTTGCTTCGTTAAGCGTTTGCTTCATAACGAAATATTTTTACTTCAGGCAAGGTGTTCGGGACAAAAGCGTGTACTAAGGAGCAACTCCAAGCGGTCGTTCGTGCTCAGATCGAACAGAAGTTCTCCAAGGAGTACGCGTTCTTCCGACATAGGAAGAAGACGGATCCGACCGATCCCATTAAGCAGCTTTTCTATAGCCCTGATGGGCACGAGAATTCTGCTTTCTACACTCAGCTGCTTTCTTGCTCACGATGTCATCTGGTAATGGTCCCAGGAGGGAATGCAAGGTTTTTTGTTGTTTTTATATAGTTTTTATTAGTGTTTTGATTGCGATTGGCGTCCATTCATTCACGAAACTTCTTTCAGTCGTCATCTTGACAATTGCCAAAGAGGATGTAAGCTTAAAGCTACACAAGAACTGACAAGCGGACCGATTGACGGATTCTTATCGAGAGTATCCGTTTCGGGTACTTTGGAGGAGAAGCGCCAACTGTCCACTGCCATTGCCAAGTGGGTCTCGGAGAACTCGCGCCCATTCTCCATTTGTGAAGACAGCGGATTCCGTGATGTTATTTCCACCGCTCTGAAAATTGGGTTAGATAATTGCCTTTTCTTGTTTGAATTGGTCTTTTATGTGTACGAGTTTGTGCGTTTTTCTAGAGCGAATCGGAAGAACGTTGACAACCTCAAGGTAGAATCCGTTTTGCCTTCGAGGCCATGTGTGGCTAAACGGATGAATGAGCTCCATAGTGAACTTCTCGCGACGAAAGGCGCTACAGTAGTCCAACATTTGGAAGAATACGGTGGCGCCATCTCAGCGGACTATGGCAAAAGGAAGGATGACTATATAACACTCGTTGTACACATCATCCGAGAGTGGTTATTGTTGGATACAAATATTATTAAATCTTTCTTTGCGTAACAACCTAAAATGTTTTTTCAAGTTTTTTCATCTTCCCAGGAAGTACCACAGTATTCACGCGGCAATGAAGAGGTGTGACGTTTCGAGGACAGCGCCCAAGTGTGGGAGGACATCAAGATGGCTGCTGGAAGCTTTGGGCTATCGGAAGCGACCCTCTCAACACTCTACGCTGCGTCTGATGAGGGCTCGAACATCAGTAAAGCGCTTCGAGTCAACATTGGCAACAGTTAGATTTATTTTCCCCAGGAGACTGTTATAGCCATTGGTTTTTTTCCAGAAGTGGCCTGCATATGTCATATTGCGAACAATATATGCAAGAGAACCTTCAATCCCTATAAGGATCGAAAGACTCTTCTGTTCGTAAATGATCTGAGTGCAGAAGAAACCGCTATTATTCGACGTGCAAGACGCATCCTGGATGATTTGAAGACAGTTGTGAATGGAGTGAGAGGAACATCTCTTGGCTCGGCGCTCTCTAGAAAGCTTCCGCTCGAGGTGGAAACTCGCTGGCTGAGTAAGTTGAAATCGGCCAGAGCATATCAAGAATGCGCTGCTGAGCTGTTCGGTCACAAAGATCGAAACAAGCTTCCTGAGGTAGTAATTTTTTATGCATTTCATCATTAACATGAATAATCAATAATATATTTAAAGAATGTGCGAAGTGCTCTGGATTCCCTATTCTCAAAACCTATTTGAATTGGCACTTCAAATTCATTGACTCTTCTGGTCTTGATCATGATGATCCCCTTCTGGCATGGAAAGATCGTGCTAATGATTTCCCCCAGCTCTCTCGCCTTGTTATTCAGCTATATGCAATTCCCGCCTCGACTACTGTTGCAGAACGTTCCTTTTCTGACCTCAGAAATCTTGTCCCTGAGAAGCGTGAAAGTCTTTCACCCGAATCCATCTTCAACTCTCTCATTGTCCGTTCTCTCTTGAAGCTGTAGCTTAAAAACTTTATGCAATTCCATAACAAGTAACATCCCGGTCAATGCTTATATTAGTAATTGCTTATGAAGCTTTGCGAAAGAATTTTTTATGCTAATAAAATGATCACTCGGAAATATGTTGAATTTGACATTTTAAAAAATCGGGCCCCCCGGGCCGGCCGGGCCCAAAATTCAAGGGCCCGAAATCTGAGGGCCGGGCCGGGCCGAGATTCTGGGCCCTAAGGGCCGGCCGGGCCCAAAAAAGTTGGGCGAGTTTCCACCTCTGCTCACAGGCTAACCCCTTACCGTATACCTGAGAGTCTGCTAGAAATCGATGCAAAATGCTAGAAAAAATTTTAAAAAAAGGCGAAAAAATGAAACATTGTGTTTATTCGACGGAGACGTCCTGTAATAATGTAACAGGATTTCAGAGAGAAGAGGAGATTCCAAAAAAAAGGAAAAGTGGCGCAATCATTGACAACTGCATTTCCTGGCCGAAGAAAGATCAATAACAAAGTATTGAGTTACGAGCGATTGATGGAAGTAAAAGAGTACTATTTTAGTACAATTATTCAAGAGTACGGGCAATGGAGCGAGGGTCAAAGCAAGAGTAATTCTTGAGGTGGGCGGAGACGCTCGGAGAGAGCAGCGACCAGCACATGGAGAGGGCGATCTCACTAAGAGGAGCCACGCCCCTCAGGCGCATCTGGAAATCGGGGAGGAATGATGTCATACAAGAATGTATATATACTATGTGTACATGTAACTTGTAACTTACCGATATAATAAAATATTTCATGTCTTTCATATAAGAAAAGAAAATGGCCTGCCTGATATAGAATTCCGTCGAGGACGAAGAAGACTCGCCCGCCTGGAGAGTGCACGACGCCCTCCGGGCTCAGCGTCTTGTTCCAGTCGGTCGGCACTTCTCGCAGCCTCAGCGTCGTCGAGCGACCGAGGTCGAGGTCGGTCAACTTCACTTCCAGCTCAAATCTTTTCATTTCCAGAGTTTTCTTAAGAGAGCCAGTCTGAGAGACTCGACCATCACGGGACAGGGAACAAAAGTACCCTTTGATCCTAATTTCCTTAATAAAGCGTGTATAGGAACTAAATGGCTTCCCAAAAACGTTTTCAGAAATTTTTTTTTAAGTATGTCTACTGTATACCCTGATATACCAAACATATTCAAATGAGCGTAACTCCATTCAATGGCGACCAATCTCAATTTTGAAACATTTGTTCGATTCCTTGTCTGATGGGGCACAAAAAAGTGTTAGATACCTTTTTTGAAATCTTCATTATAAGGGTCATTTTGACAAAAATGTGTTTTGAGGGGCCCATTTCGGGCACTGAAACCCCCCCCCCCCTCCCCATGTTAAAAAACCGAACCCACCACGTGAAAGAGCGTGGTTTGTTACCTCTAAAACAACTATTCTTAAAGTGAAAGTCTTTCCGGAAAGGCACGGAAGCACGCGAAAAATGCGCGCGAGTCGGTCAAAATGGCGCATTTTCAGCCGCCGAGGCACCGTGCAAGCGCATTCATCGATCCATAACTATGCTCAATGTTAATATTACAAATTCGTTAGCATATCAGCTAACAGCTCTCACGGAGATCTTCATATGTTACATACATAGTTTTATTGAAAAGTTTTGATTTATATGGGAAATTGCGTTCTGTATAATTAGAAGGCTTAAAATACTACTTCAAAAAACTTTACGCATGTCCATACATACATCATAAGAAAGAGGATGAAATTTGGTACAAGATGAACCCCTTTCAATGAATTTCCAATTATAAGATGTTTTATTATAAATCATAAAATGAGTTGAGTCACTGTCATTCCGCCCAAGAATTCACAGTTTAGGTTATTCGAATTAGAATATTCCAATCCTTTTTTTGGACTTTTTTTCCATGAGTAGTTGTTATCCTAATCTTATGGCTTATAACAAAAGGTCGTATGCATGAAATTCCATTGAAAAGGGTTCATCTTGTATCAAACTTCATCCTCTTTCTTATGATGTATGTATGGACATGCGTAAAGTTTTTTGAAGTAGTTTTTTAAGCCTTCTAATTATACAGAACGTAATTTCCCATATAAATCAAAACTTTTCAATAAAACTATGTATGTAACATTTGAAGATCTCCGTGAGAGCTCTTAGATGATATGCTAACGAGTTTGTAATATTAACATTGAGCATAGTTATGGATCGATGAATGCGCTTGCACGGTGCCTCGGCGGCTGAAAATGCGCCATTTTGACCGACTCGCGCGCCTTTCCGGAAAGACTTTCACTTTAAGAATAGTTGTTTTAGAGGTAACAAACGACGCTCTTTCACGTGGTTTGTTCGGTTTTTTAACATGGGGGGGGGGTTCCAGTGCCCGAAATGGACCCCTCAAAACACATTTTTATCAAAATGACCCATATAATGAAGATTTCAGAAAAAAGGTATCGAACACTTTTTTGTGCCCCATCAGACAAGGAATCGAACAAATGTTTCAAAATTGAGATTGGTCGCCATTGAATGGAGTTACGCTCATTTGAATATTTTTGGTATATCAGGGTATACTGTAGACATACTTGAGAAAAATTTTTTTCTGAAAACGTTTTTGGGAAGCCATTTAGGTCCTATACACGCTGTATTAAGGAAATTAGGATCAAAGGGTACTTTTGTTCCCTGTCCTCTTACAATTGGGGCATGGTCGAGTCTCTCAGATTGGTTCTCTTAATGGTCTTTCATTGCTAATTAAATCTCTTTTAGCAAGAAAAAAAACCAGCTAACCTCATAAGGTCGAACAACTTTATATTTATGGATAAAAGGAGAAGAGACTGACCCGACTCTCAGCAGACCTGTTCGCTGAGAAGAAGAATCTTTGCACGCCGCCGAACGTAGCCGGCCACAGCGTGGTCGCCGCGTTGACGTGCGCGAATTCCTCGTAGAGCGGGTGGTACTCGTCGATCCATATCGCATGCGCCTCGTCCGCTTCGTTCACGTCCGTCCGCCGGTAGAGCACGGACGCCGGGCGGCGCACGTAGCAGTGCACGCCTCGCACCGAGTAGCTACTACGCCAACTTTCGAGCGCCGGCGCAAGCATGTACTTAAAAGGGGGAAAACGTAGTCTTGAATTCGCGCTTTCTGAATGACAGAGCATGGTCATATGTACCTTTTAGAGACGAGACTACAATAGTCAGGAAAAAATAAACAAATTACACATACGTTTCGTGCACGATTAAATATCGCTAAACCTTTTCACAGATTTACCTTTTTTGCCGCAAACATTTCGTGTCAGTAATTTTTTTGACGCAAAATATTTTCTGTCCTTAAATTTACTTTCTTCTGCCACAAAATATTTACTGTCCCAAATTTTACTTTTTTTGCCCCAAATATTTCTGTCGTTATAATTCCGTACTTCTTGCTGTCAATAGTATAAATAATGTAACGTACATAGTTCTCAATTTGCCCCGCGGAAATGTATATTGGCTTATCTCCTGAGTTTGATTTCTGTAACTGCTAAGTTTCAAAAAAGGTGCTCGCTTTAAAAATAGGTCCATATAAGTATTTAATTAAATAAATACATTAGTCTTTATACCGTATTCCTTCAATTCTAATCTATTTTATCTTAAAGAGAAAATAGATTAGAATTGTTAGAAGGAAAAAAGAAACGTGCATTTCCAAAGAAAAACTAATGTACATAATTATAGGGAATAATGTTGGCTTCTTCAATCTTGCTTTTTTTTCTTACGAACCTTCCTAGCTAGAGTTAAGGATGGCCAATACCAACCTTGAATTCTGCCCTGTTCATCATTGCCTCTCGCTGCGTTCTCATCCACGACGTGCAAACGAGTGGACTCGTAATCGTGACGTCACCAGCGCCATCGCATTCCACTTTGAACAGTCGAATGCTGCCGAGCACCGTCCACATGAACAGCTTGAGCTCGACGTGTTTTGCATCGCTCGAACTATTCCGTAGCATTATCTTCAACGGACTGCCTTCGAAAGGAGAGAAGCGGAAGGCGGCTGAGTACGAGATGGCCAACTCGGAACGGTCATCGACACGGACGAACATCAGTCGACAGTCGAGAACGCCATCATCGGAGAGAAATTCGAAGGTGGCAAGAGTTCGGTCATCGAGAAAGACGACTGAATTCAGTGGAAGTTGAGCATGCAACATGCGGGCGTTGAAGCGGTAGCCAGTCGGGAAGAGGTCGCAGGAGGTGGGCAGCGAGGAGAGCGGAAGGATGCGGTACTCACAGAGGAGCTGCTTAGGATCAGGGGAAGAGAGGACGAGAAGCGAATCGCTGGCAGCGACAACGGACCAGGAAGAAGAGGAGAGGGACGCAACCGGGTGGATGCCGTGCATTCTCGAAGTGGAACTGAGGTGGGATTGAGACTTTGAAGGCACAAGTAATAGAGGCGGAGTTCAGTGCCAGAGAGGGGTAGAGCTTTAGAGAGAGAGAACGAGAGATAAGAAGAAATAAAACGAGGTGAGGCTCAACATTATTGCGGTTTGTGGTTAATTATGCATAACTGGCATCTATCGGTCTAATTGTGATTAAATAAGGTGTAATGTGACGAGTTGTGCAATGCTTAGCTCTATCTCTTCTTATTTCTCTCACTCTCATTCCTCTCTCGTTCTCTATCTGATTTCTCTCTCTCTCTCTCATGAAATGCATCATGTATAGCGATACATAGGCTTCCGAAATTCGAATGCGTATGCGGTTGCCTTAGTTAGCTGCGGGGCAAGATCATCTTTGCTTGAGGTTGGCTCTCTTTCTCTCCCCCTCTCACTCTCGCTCTCTCTCTCACTCTCTCTCTCTTTCTCTCCTCTCTTTCTTTCTTTCTTTCTTTCTTTCTCTCTAAATAATGGACATAAGTCGCTGACTCATTTCAGGCGGCTTTCCAACGTTTCTTCTCAATTGTGAAATGCGTTCTTTGATGCACCTCATTCGTGCCCAATCTTTTCTTCGAACACGGCGCCGACATCTCTGCGGTCACTTCGTCCTCCCTCGAGCTGGCAGAGCACTGGCCTTCCCCCCCCCCTCGACGCGGAGCCTGTGGCCGCGCCCTAAAACCGTCTCCTCCGTCATTCAAAATGATCTACAGGAAGAACAGAATGATCTACACGTTTATGAGTGCATCCTCTCCGGCCACGATTGGTGATTACATTATTATAATAGATAATTCTCGTCTTCTTTTTGTCTGGCCCCTTATTACTCTTAGATTAAATCACTAATTCTATATGTTCCTAACCCTGAGGCGCTGGAGGGCCAGGGGAACAGCTCTGAAGACAAGGCAGAGATTACCAGAAAGGAAGCCATTTAAATATAAATAAAGCAAATAAACAACATCTATCCCATTTGCTCACTTAATCTGTCTAGCCGTCCCACTTCTCTCTCTCTCTCTCTCTCTCTCTCTCTCTCTCTTCCATCGTCTAGCCGTCTCGCTTCTTTTTCTCTCTCTCTCTCTCTCTCTCTCTCTCCTTCACCGTCTAGCCGTCTCGCTTCTCTTTTTTTATCTCTCTCTCTCTCTCTCTTCCATCGTTTAGCTGTCGCTTCCTTTCTCCTGCTCTCTTGCACAGTCTTCCCATTTGTAGAGAGACTACACAGTCTTTCCATTCTTCTTCTAATCACCAGAGAGGAAGAGAGAGAGTTCTTTATTTAGTCTTTTATATCCATCATTGTATTGCTTCTTGCCCCCATCCTTTTATGGTCAGCTCCATTTGCTTCCGCTCCATCTTCGTCAGCTGGTAACTTTTAGAGAACATTTCTCTCACTGAGAGATCATCTTATAGTAGTCTGTTTTTTTGTCTCTGACCTCGAGGCCTTGTAGTAAGAGATGACAATCACTCACTCTTCTATAACGATAACGAAATGAAGGAAGACGCTTTGACCGCGAGCGATGACTCATCAACAGTCTAGAAAGCTGAAGAAACTCTTCAATTACTCGCTCTTTCGATCTCTCGTGCTCCAGTCCCCCTGGGTAGACCATCCCCTTCTCCTTTCTTCCCCACTATTCATGCACCCTTTCCCTGTATAGGGTGCTCTCCGACTCCCAAGCTGCCTAAGGGCCTTCAACCAATGTTGTTTGGTGGTCAGAATGGCACCCACAAATAAGCCGCTTTTTCTGCCTTCTCTATTTCTCTCTCACTTTCTCTCTCTCTCTCTTTCTTCCACCCTCTCGCAGTTCTCTCACTCCCTATCTCACTCTTCATTTCTCTCTTTCTTTATCCTCCCATCCAAACAGAAAGATAGAATGACACAGTCCAAACGTTCGTAAGATTTACTTTGTCTTTATTTTTGAAAATCGGAGAGAGAGACCATGATAGAATGAAGAGAGAGAGAGAGAGAGAGAGAGAGAGAGAGAGAGAGTGGGAGAGGGAATACATGAACCGCGGAAACCACTTGAGCAAAAGCGGGAAAGAAAGCACAGCAAACCGGGCGCGGCGCCAATTCAGGCAATGATTTTGCTATCGCACACGCAGAAGGAATAGAGTTGACAGAATCCTCCGCCGGTGGGGGGGGGGGCTGAGATTGTCTATTGACCATGAGCGTATGATGCTGACATGAGGCGGTTGGGCTTGCAGGAAACCTGCATTAATGAGAGACTGATTGTGAAGGAAGAGAGAGAGGGCTGGTGAGGGAGCGAGAGAGAAAGAGAGCGAGACAGAGAAAGAGAGTGCAAGAGACTGTGCTAATGGTAGTCGCAAGAAGAGAAACGAGATATAAGTATAAAAATTTCATTTATAAGGGAAAACAGAATGGGCGTTAGCTACATCTCATTAGAGAACGAGAATATCTTTGCCTTTGTCTCTCTTCACTCGCCCCATCATCTCATTCTCAGCCTCCGCCTGCTCCACATTCGTAGTGTTCCTTAGAGATGATATGATTTGTGACGGTTAGAGGGCGGAGAGTGTCCTTTATGGCTGTCTATTAATCTTTTTTCTCGTTAATTTTGCCTTTTGCATCTTCTTTGAGAAATAATTGCAGTAGGACTTGACAGAGTCAATGGAGATTAACAATAAGTGCTTGGCGAGAGATGGACGATACATCTTTCAACGCGTTCAACAGTTCATTAATATATTCAGGGAGGGAGAGAGAGAGAGAGAGAGGGAGAGAGTGAGAGTGAGAGAGAGGGAGAGAGTGAGAGTGAGGGAGAAAGAGAGAGAGAGAGAGAGAGAGAGAGAGAGAGAGAGGACGAAGGAAAGAGAGAGAGGGAAAGAGCATGAGACAAAGAGCTAGAGAGAGAGAGAGAGAGAGAGAGAGAGGGAGGGATGGTGGGAGGGCGAGAGAGACAGAAGGAGAGGGAGATATAGAGAGAGAAAGCTAAGCAATGCTAGAAGAAAAAAAATTTCGCTATGAAAATTACGAATTAGAAATCTGGCCGGCAGGGCCCTGAAACGGCGGGCCGGGCCGGACCGAGATTTTGAGAACGAAGGGCCGGGCTGGCCCTAAAAACTCGTGCACCTCTGCTCTTCACAGATGGAAGCATCTCCTTCTCTGGCGGTACGCTCTGAATCTGGCCATCTTCTATGGGCAGCCGCGGCTTATCGAGGAGGTATTGATTTTAAATTTTTTATTAGTTAAAAAGATTTTTCCTCCTTCATATTTGTCGAAATTGAGAAGTTCTTAGAAAATTTGAACTTTTATTTTAAAAAAAATAAGAAAAATAATGAACTTTTTGCTCTTTCTATCCTGTATAACTCTTTATCTCTAAATTCTCTCTCTCTCTCTCTCTCGCATTCTATCTCCCTCTCCAAATATCTCATGCCCTATGCAATGTATGCAAGGTAAATTCTTTTTAGTTTTTTTTTATATTAAAATAATAATAATTATTATAATTATAATAATAATTATTTTATTGACTTATTTGCTCATGAAACTTTAAAGGTGTACACGGAGGCGAGATCGCACTGGGCTTGGTCACGTGATGAACTTCATCTTGACTACGCGGAGAGGTTTCCGGAAAAGATGGGCGACCTGGAAAAACTAGCTGTCGAGGCGGTCTTTTTTTTTAATTTGTATTTACTTTTAAAATTATTTTCTAATTTTTTCAGAAATGAAAATTACTTTGATGAATTTAACAAGGCACTTTGATGAACATTTATTTATGAAGCGATGTTTTCGAAAATAACTTTAAAAAAAAGAACGGACAAATAGGCTGATTCTTTTGAAAATGTTGCTCCAGTTAATAGGGAAAATTTAATTGTGGAATTAAAAATCGGAAAACTGACTAGAGAGACTAAGATATCATAACAATTTCCAGGGACTCTACACTGGAGGAGGCAAAAGGTCTGGCGAAATATCTGCAAGAACTCAACGAGGAGTCATTTGAAGACGATTACACATGCGATATGAACACAACAGATGTAGGGTGCGATAGACCCGGCAATTTTTTCAATTGACTCTAAGGCCGTTGCTATTTTTCTTCGACATCAGTGCCAGCAGTCTGAAGCGGAGAGTGCGGTGTTGGAAGATTACTCTTTTTCGCTGCTTGTTTAGAATTCAATCTGAATAACCCTTTTAATCAATAAAGAATGTTTTAGAGATGAATTGTTTTATCCGTGGTTCGAATCCATTGTGAGACTGGAGAGCATAAGCTGAACAGATACGTGTGGAGTAAATCGCTTTATTGGATAAACTCCAAAACAAAGGACAGAAAGGAAGGATGCGGAAAAGAAAGATATATATATATATATATATACAAAAAGCAGCGGCCTACTTGGTCCAAAGATAACAGAGGAAATGCGAACTTTCCTCTAACAAGATAATAGAAATGTAATAGATAAAAAGGATAAAAGCCGGTATCAACACAGGACTGCCACGAAGGAGGAAGAATGTAGAGAGAATGAGCAAGGATCAATGGAATGAGGATACTTCTTCTAGTATCGAATGAAGAGAGTGGCATTCTGTGAGGGGACGACGGAACCGGGAGAAAGCCTCTTCTCATCCATGGGCATCCACTCATGACGACACATTGGGCATGTGACGAGGGGAAAGGTGACTGTCAGATGGCGATCGAGACAAATTGGGAGAGAGAGAGGGAGCAGGAGAGAGAAAGAAACATATAAAAAAATGTAGACATCGCGAGAGAGGCAAAGAGCAGCGGCCTACTTGATCCAGTGATAACAGAGGAGGTGCGTACTTCAATATAACAAGGTAATGACAATGTAATAGATAAAGAAATAGGATAAGAGCCGGTATCAACATAAGACTGCCGCGAAGGAGGAAGAAGATAGAGAGAATGAGCGAGGAACAATGATAATGAAAAGGGAAGGGAACTTCTTCTAGAATCGAATGAAGAGAGTCGCATTCTGCGAGAGGGCGAATCTCTTCTCATCCACTGCCAAGGCGGCCGCCGGAAGAAGATTGACGCACCTGCAACATCGCTTTCGTAATGGTTATCTTTCTGAGAGAGAGAGAAAGAGAGAGAGAGAGAGAGAGAGAGAGAAGGAGAGAGAAAGAAAAAGTGAGAGAGAGAGAAAGAAAGAGAAAAAGAGAGAGAGAGAGAGAGAGAGAGAGAAAGGGGAGAAGGAGAGAGAGAGGGAGAGAGAGAGAGAGAGAGAGAAAGGGGAGAAGATGGCGTTGTGCTGAACTCGGCATGCGCAAGACTCCAGGCCGGGGGGCAAAGGCAGAAAAATAACATTTTCGGCCAAAAATCACCTTTATTGGGGGGAAAATGGCGTTTTTCAAGCAAAAAAGGTTTCCTCCGGGGGGGGGGGGGGGGGTTCGAAACGTTTATGAGAAGGCCGGAAGGGGGGGGGGGTTAAAACGGCGCATGAGCCAAACTTGTTCAGCAATGTGACTGACCTGCTCGACCTGCTCCTCGCGACTTGTTGTGGATGTCAGTGCAGCCAGCCCATCATTCGCTTCAGCTAAAAGTAATCAACTTTAATCTTTTTTTAAAATACGGCTTTTATTCTTTCACAGCAATGGCTAAATAACTATAATAAGTTTTTTTTTAAATAATAAATTAACAAATTATTAAAAATTTTACTTACCGAACTTCTCCCTGACTTGGGTAAGGCCAGATTGGAGGGACGCGAGCTGCTGCTTATAGGCTTCGTTCTCGAGTGCGAGCTGAAACAGCGTAGTCAGGTTTTTACAATAATAATACTATTTTATAGCAACATAAAGAGGAATATAATTTGAGGACGCCGAGAATGCGACAGCGGCTGCATCAACGAATTCAGCAAATACAGATAACTTTTAATTTAAGTTAATTTTCTATTGATTCGGTTCTTAGAGGATATTCCATACAAAACCTTAATTAAATTTACGAATATGTAATTTTCATGGAATTTTCTAAATTAATTATCTCTTCAAATAATCAAGCGATGAAGAACCATTGCATTCGCTCCTGCCAGCGCTAGAAAATCCCTTTTCACTTTTCTCAGAACTCGCCTGGAAATTAGAACATATTGGATTAGCGAATGGACTATCATGAATTCAAATACAATTTTTCTCACACGCGGAAAGCCCTTTAAAAAAAAATATTCCCAATAACATTTCGCCAAATGGATAATGCTGTTTAATCGAATTTTTTAACTAACAATAAGTAAAAGGCCTTATCTACAGTACTGCTCAACAACCAGGTGTGCAGCAACTTTCGGAAAGTTCCAAAATGTCGGATCAAATTATGTGTTTATATATATATATATATATATATATACAAAAAGCAGCGGCCTACTTGGTCCAAAGATAACAGAGGAAATGCGAACTTTCCTCTAACAAGATAATAGAAATGTAATAGATAAAAAAGGATAAAAGCCGGTATCAACACAGGACTGCCACGAAGGAGGAAGAATGTAGAGAGAATGAGCAAGGATCAATGGAATGAGGATACTTCTTCTAGTATCGAATGAAGAGAGTGGCATTCTGTGAGGGGACGACGGAACCGGGAGAAAGCCTCTTCTCATCCATGGGCATCCACTCATGACGACACATTGGGCATGTGACGAGGGGAAAGGTGACTGTCAGATGGCGATCGAGACAAATTGGGAGAGAGAGAGGGAGCAGGAGAGAGAAAGAAACATATAAAAAAATGTAGACATCGCGAGAGAGGCAAAGAGCAGCGGCCTACTTGATCCAGTGATAACAGAGGAGGTGCGTACTTCAATATAACAAGGTAATGACAATGTAATAGATAAAGAAATAGGATAAGAGCCGGTATCAACATAGGACTGCCGCGAAGGAGGAAGAAGATAGAGAGAATGAGCGAGGAACAATGATAATGAAAAGGGAAGGGAACTTCTTCTAGAATCGAATGAAGAGAGTCGCATTCTGCGAGAGGGCGAATCTCTTCTCATCCACTGCCAAGGCGGCCGCCGGAAGAAGATTGACGCACCTGCAACATCGCTTTCGTAATGGTTATCTTTCTGAGAGAGAGAGAAAGAGAGAGAGAGAGAGAGAGAGAGAGAGAGAGAGAGAGGAGAGAGAAAGAAAAAGTGAGAGAGAGAGAAAGAAAGAGAAAAAGAGAGAGAGAGAGAGAGAGAGAAGGAGAGAGAAAGAAAAAGTGAGAGAGAGAGAAAGAAAGAGAAAAAGAGAGAGAGAGAGAGAGAGAGAGAGAGAGAGAGAAAGGGGAGAAGGAGAGAGAGAGGGAGAGAGAGAGAGAGAGAGAGAAAGGGGAGAAGATGGCGTTGTGCTGAACTCGGCATGCGCAAGACTCCAGGCCGGGGGCAAAGGCAGAAAAATAACATTTTCAGCCAAAAATCACCTTTATTGGGGGGAAAATGGCGTTTTTCAAGCAAAAAAGGTTTCCTCCGGGGGGGGGGGGGGGTTCGAAACGTTTATGAGAAGGCCGGAAGGGGGGGGGGGTTAAAACGGCGCATGAGCCAAACTTGTTCAGCAATGTGACTGACCTGCTCGACCTGCTCCTCGCGACTTGTTGTGGATGTCAGTGCAGCCAGCCCATCATTCGCTTCAGCTAAAAGTAATCAACTTTAATCTTTTTTTAAAATACGGCTTTTATTCTTTCACAGCAATGGCTAAATAACTATAATAAGTTTTTTTTTAAATAATAAATTAACAAATTATTAAAAATTTTACTTACCGAACTTCTCCCTGACTTGGGTAAGGCCAGATTGGAGGGACGCGAGCTGCTGCTTATAGGCTTCGTTCTCGAGTGCGAGCTGAAACAGCGTAGTCAGGTTTTTACAATAATAATACTATTTTATAGCAACATAAAGAGGAATATAATTTGAGGACGCCGAGAATGCGACAGCGGCTGCATCAACGAATTCAGCAAATACAGATAACTTTTAATTTAAGTTAATTTTCTATTGATTCGGTTCTTAGAGGATATTCCATACAAAACCTTAATTAAATTTACGAATATGTAATTTTCATGGAATTTTCTAAATTAATTATCTCTTCAAATAATCAAGCGATGAAGAACCATTGCATTCGCTCCTGCCAGCGCTAGAAAATCCCTTTTCACTTTTCTCAGAACTCGCCTGGAAATTAGAACATATTGGATTAGCGAATGGACTATCATGAATTCAAATACAATTTTTCTCACACGCGGAAAGCCCTTTAAAAAAAAATATTCCCAATAACATTTCGCCAAATGGATAATGCTGTTTAATCGAATTTTTTAACTAACAATAAGTAAAAGGCCTTATCTACAGTACTGCTCAACAACCAGGTGTGCAGCAACTTTCGGAAAGTTCCAAAATGTCGGATCAAATTATGTGTTTATATATATATATATATATATATACAAAAAGCAGCGGCCTACTTGGTCCAAAGATAACAGAGGAAATGCGAACTTTCCTCTAACAAGATAATAGAAATGTAATAGATAAAAAAGGATAAAAGCCGGTATCAACACAGGACTGCCACGAAGGAGGAAGAATGTAGAGAGAATGAGCAAGGATCAATGGAATGAGGATACTTCTTCTAGTATCGAATGAAGAGAGTGGCATTCTGTGAGGGGACGACGGAACCGGGAGAAAGCCTCTTCTCATCCATGGGCATCCACTCATGACGACACATTGGGCATGTGACGAGGGGAAAGGTGACTGTCAGATGGCGATCGAGACAAATTGGGAGAGAGAGAGGGAGCAGGAGAGAGAAAGAAACATATAAAAAAATGTAGACATCGCGAGAGAGGCAAAGAGCAGCGGCCTACTTGATCCAGTGATAACAGAGGAGGTGCGTACTTCAATATAACAAGGTAATGACAATGTAATAGATAAAGAAATAGGATAAGAGCCGGTATCAACATAGGACTGCCGCGAAGGAGGAAGAAGATAGAGAGAATGAGCGAGGAACAATGATAATGAAAAGGGAAGGGAACTTCTTCTAGAATCGAATGAAGAGAGTCGCATTCTGCGAGAGGGCGAATCTCTTCTCATCCACTGCCAAGGCGGCCGCCGGAAGAAGATTGACGCACCTGCAACATCGCTTTCGTAATGGTTATCTTTCTGAGAGAGAGAGAAAGAGAGAGAGAGAGAGAGAGAGAGAGAGAGAAGGAGAGAGAAAGAAAAAGTGAGAGAGAGAGAAAGAAAGAGAAAAAGAGAGAGAGAGAGAGAGAAGGAGAGAGAAAGAAAAAGTGAGAGAGAGAGAAAGAAAGAGAAAAAGAGAGAGAGAGAGAGAGAGAGAGAAAGGGGAGAAGGAGAGAGAGAGGGAGAGAGAGAGAGAGAGAGAGAAAGGGGAGAAGATGGCGTTGTGCTGAACTCGGCATGCGCAAGACTCCAGGCCGGGGGGCAAAGGCAGAAAAATAACATTTTCGGCCAAAAATCACCTTTATTGGGGGGAAAATAGCGTTTTTCAAGCAAAAAAGGTTTCCTCCGGGGGGGGGGGGGGGTTCGAAACGTTTATGAGAAGGCCGGAAGGGGGGGGGGGGTTAAAACGGCGCATGAGCCAAACTTGTTCAGCAATGTGACTGACCTGCTCGACCTGCTCCTCGCGACTTGTTGTGGATGTCAGTGCAGCCAGCCCATCATTCGCTTCAGCTAAAAGTAATCAACTTTAATCTTTTTTTAAAATACGGCTTTTATTCTTTCACAGCAATGGCTAAATAACTATAATAAGTTTTTTTTTTAATAATAAATTAACAAATTATTAAAAATTTTACTTACCGAACTTCTCCCTGACTTGGGTAAGGCCAGATTGGAGGGACGCGAGCTGCTGCTTATAGGCTTCGTTCTCGAGTGCGAGCTGAAACAGCGTAGTCAGGTTTTTACAATAATAATACTATTTTATAGCAACATAAAGAGGAATATAATTTGAGGACGCCGAGAATGCGACAGCGGCTGCATCAACGAATTCAGCAAATACAGATAACTTTTAATTTAAGTTAATTTTCTATTGATTCGGTTCTTAGAGGATATTCCATACAAAACCTTAATTAAATTTACGAATATGTAATTTTCATGGAATTTTCTAAATTAATTATCTCTTCAAATAATCAAGCGATGAAGAACCATTGCATTCGCTCCTGCCAGCGCTAGAAAATCCCTTTTCACTTTTCTCAGAACTCGCCTGGAAATTAGAACATATTGGATTAGCGAATGGACTATCATGAATTCAAATACAATTTTTCTCACACGCGGAAAGCCCTTTAAAAAAAAATATTCCCAATAACATTTCGCCAAATGGATAATGCTGTTTAATCGAATTTTTTAACTAACAATAAGTAAAAGGCCTTATCTACAGTACTGCTCAACAACCAGGTGTGCAGCAACTTTCGGAAAGTTCCAAAATGTCGGATCAAATTATGTGTTTATATATATATATATATATACAAAAAGCAGCGGCCTACTTGGTCCAAAGATAACAGAGGAAATGCGAACTTTCCTCTAACAAGATAATAGAAATGTAATAGATAAAAAAGGATAAAAGCCGGTATCAACACAGGACTGCCACGAAGGAGGAAGAATGTAGAGAGAATGAGCAAGGATCAATGGAATGAGGATACTTCTTCTAGTATCGAATGAAGAGAGTGGCATTCTGTGAGGGGACGACGGAACCGGGAGAAAGCCTCTTCTCATCCATGGGCATCCACTCATGACGACACATTGGGCATGTGACGAGGGGAAGGTGACTGTCAGATGGCGATCGAGACAAATTGGGAGAGAGAGAGGGAGCAGGAGAGAGAAAGAAACATATAAAAAAATGTAGACATCGCGAGAGAGGCAAAGAGCAGCGGCCTACTTGATCCAGTGATAACAGAGGAGGTGCGTACTTCAATATAACAAGGTAATGACAATGTAATAGATAAAGAAATAGGATAAGAGCCGGTATCAACATAGGACTGCCGCGAAGGAGGAAGAAGATAGAGAGAATGAGCGAGGAACAATGATAATGAAAAGGGAAGGGAACTTCTTCTAGAATCGAATGAAGAGAGTCGCATTCTGCGAGAGGGCGAATCTCTTCTCATCCACTGCCAAGGCGGCCGCCGGAAGAAGATTGACGCACCTGCAACATCGCTTTCGTAATGGTTATCTTTCTGAGAGAGAGAGAAAGAGAGAGAGAGAGAGAGAGAGAGAGAGAGAGAAGGAGAGAGAAAGAAAAAGTGAGAGAGAGAGAAAGAAAGAGAAAAAGAGAGAGAGAGAGAGAGAAGGAGAGAGAAAGAAAAAGTGAGAGAGAGAGAAAGAAAGAGAAAAAGAGAGAGAGAGAGAGAGAGAGAGAAAGGGGAGAAGGAGAGAGAGAGGGAGAGAGAGAGAGAGAGAGAGAAAGGGGAGAAGATGGCGTTGTGCTGAACTCGGCATGCGCAAGACTCCAGGCCGGGGGGCAAAGGCAGAAAAATAACATTTTCGGCCAAAAATCACCTTTATTGGGGGAAAATAGCGTTTTTTCAAGCAAAAAAGGTTTCCTCCGGGGGGGGGGGGGGTTCGAAACGTTTATGAGAAGGCCGGAAGGGGGGGGGGGGTTAAAACGGCGCATGAGCCAAACTTGTTCAGCAATGTGACTGACCTGCTCGACCTGCTCCTCGCGACTTGTTGTGGATGTCAGTGCAGCCAGCCCATCATTCGCTTCAGCTAAAAGTAATCAACTTTAATCTTTTTTTAAAATACGGCTTTTATTCTTTCACAGCAATGGCTAAATAACTATAATAAGTTTTTTTTTAAATAATAAATTAACAAATTATTAAAAATTTTACTTACCGAACTTCTCCCTGACTTGGGTAAGGCCAGATTGGAGGGACGCGAGCTGCTGCTTATAGGCTTCGTTCTCGAGTGCGAGCTGAAACAGCGTAGTCAGGTTTTTACAATAATAATACTATTTTATAGCAACATAAAGAGGAATATAATTTGAGGACGCCGAGAATGCGACAGCGGCTGCATCAACGAATTCAGCAAATACAGATAACTTTTAATTTAAGTTAATTTTCTATTGATTCGGTTCTTAGAGGATATTCCATACAAAACCTTAATTAAATTTACGAATATGTAATTTTCATGGAATTTTCTAAATTAATTATCTCTTCAAATAATCAAGCGATGAAGAACCATTGCATTCGCTCCTGCCAGCGCTAGAAAATCCCTTTTCACTTTTCTCAGAACTCGCCTGGAAATTAGAACATATTGGATTAGCGAATGGACTATCATGAATTCAAATACAATTTTTCTCACACGCGGAAAGCCCTTTAAAAAAAAATATTCCCAATAACATTTCGCCAAATGGATAATGCTGTTTAATCGAATTTTTTAACTAACAATAAGTAAAAGGCCTTATCTACAGTACTGCTCAACAACCAGGTGTGCAGCAACTTTCGGAAAGTTCCAAAATGTCGGATCAAATTATGTGTTTATATATATATATATATATATATACAAAAAGCAGCGGCCTACTTGGTCCAAAGATAACAGAGGAAATGCGAACTTTCCTCTAACAAGATAATAGAAATGTAATAGATAAAAAAGGATAAAAGCCGGTATCAACACAGGACTGCCACGAAGGAGGAAGAATGTAGAGAGAATGAGCAAGGATCAATGGAATGAGGATACTTCTTCTAGTATCGAATGAAGAGAGTGGCATTCTGTGAGGGGACGACGGAACCGGGAGAAAGCCTCTTCTCATCCATGGGCATCCACTCATGACGACACATTGGGCATGTGACGAGGGGAAAGGTGACTGTCAGATGGCGATCGAGACAAATTGGGAGAGAGAGAGGGAGCAGGAGAGAGAAAGAAACATATAAAAAAATGTAGACATCGCGAGAGAGGCAAAGAGCAGCGGCCTACTTGATCCAGTGATAACAGAGGAGGTGCGTACTTCAATATAACAAGGTAATGACAATGTAATAGATAAAGAAATAGGATAAGAGCCGGTATCAACATAGGACTGCCGCGAAGGAGGAAGAAGATAGAGAGAATGAGCGAGGAACAATGATAATGAAAAGGGAAGGGAACTTCTTCTAGAATCGAATGAAGAGAGTCGCATTCTGCGAGAGGGCGAATCTCTTCTCATCCACTGCCAAGGCGGCCGCCGGAAGAAGATTGACGCACCTGCAACATCGCTTTCGTAATGGTTATCTTTCTGAGAGAGAGAGAAAGAGAGAGAGAGAGAGAGAGAGAGAGAGAGAAGGAGAGAGAAAGAAAAAGTGAGAGAGAGAGAAAGAAAGAGAAAAAGAGAGAGAGAGAGAGAGAAGGAGAGAGAAAGAAAAAGTGAGAGAGAGAGAAAGAAAGAGAAAAAGAGAGAGAGAGAGAGAGAGAGAGAGAAAGGGGAGAAGGAGAGAGAGAGGAGAGAGAGAGAGAGAGAGAGAAAGGGGAGAAGATGGCGTTGTGCTGAACTCGGCATGCGCAAGACTCCAGGCCGGGGGGCAAAGGCAGAAAAATAACATTTTCGGCCAAAAATCACCTTTATTGGGGGGAAAATAGCGTTTTTCAAGCAAAAAGGTTTCCTCCGGGGGGGGGGGGTTCGAAACGTTTATGAGAAGGCCGGAAGGGGGGGGGGGGGGGGTTAAAACGGCGCATGAGCCAAACTTGTTCAGCAATGTGACTGACCTGCTCGACCTGCTCCTCGCGACTTGTTGTGGATGTCAGTGCAGCCAGCCCATCATTCGCTTCAGCTAAAAGTAATCAACTTTAATCTTTTTTTAAAATACGGCTTTTATTCTTTCACAGCAATGGCTAAATAACTATAATAAGTTTTTTTTTAAATAATAAATTAACAAATTATTAAAAATTTTACTTACCGAACTTCTCCCTGACTTGGGTAAGGCCAGATTGGAGGGACGCGAGCTGCTGCTTATAGGCTTCGTTCTCGAGTGCGAGCTGAAACAGCGTAGTCAGGTTTTTACAATAATAATACTATTTTATAGCAACATAAAGAGGAATATAATTTGAGGACGCCGAGAATGCGACAGCGGCTGCATCAACGAATTCAGCAAATACAGATAACTTTTAATTTAAGTTAATTTTCTATTGATTCGGTTCTTAGAGGATATTCCATACAAAACCTTAATTAAATTTACGAATATGTAATTTTCATGGAATTTTCTAAATTAATTATCTCTTCAAATAATCAAGCGATGAAGAACCATTGCATTCGCTCCTGCCAGCGCTAGAAAATCCCTTTTCACTTTTCTCAGAACTCGCCTGGAAATTAGAACATATTGGATTAGCGAATGGACTATCATGAATTCAAATACAATTTTTCTCACACGCGGAAAGCCCTTTAAAAAAAAATATTCCCAATAACATTTCGCCAAATGGATAATGCTGTTTAATCGAATTTTTTAACTAACAATAAGTAAAAGGCCTTATCTACAGTACTGCTCAACAACCAGGTGTGCAGCAACTTTCGGAAAGTTCCAAAATGTCGGATCAAATTATGTGTTTCCCGATAAACGCACGTCGATTTGGTTCGCATATTTAGATTCAGACACTCGGGTTGAAATGTCAAGATAATGCATATTCGCCAAAATGGAAAATCTGTGCATTGCTTGCTATTTTGAGCGTCGCAGGTTCGAATTCCGACGGGGGCAAATGTTTTGAATACGAAAAAGTAAGGAGAGTCAAAACGAGAGCTCAAAGTTGAGGATCCTTTAAAGCGAATCAAAGGGAGGACAAATCAAGACGTAACAGAGAGTGAGAAGAAAGAAAGAGAGGGGGGGGGAAGTGAATTTGGGAAGTACGTGGCTGACCCACTGCCAAGGTTTGGCTTGTGCGCCAACATGCATGGTTGGTGTGGCGCACAAGCCAAACCATGGCATTCAGTTACGCGCTATCCTACTTTTGGGTGTCTCACAGGTTCGAACCACAATCTCAGTAAATGTTTTTTTTTTCAAATATGGAAAAGTTCATTCATAAAAAATATTCCATTGCGAGGAGAAAACCCGAAATTTCATGTTTTCGAAATTGATATCTGGCAATTTACAAACACATGGAAGGTATGGAATTCGTTCGTGGACTCTAACAGCTCTTAAAAACAACGTCAAAATGCTACCTAAAATTAGTTGGAGTTGCACAGTTGTATGGTTGGGGCACGGCCCTCCATCCGCGCTAATAAAGCTTGGTCATCGTAGGCTACTAGGATGCGGGGAAACTATGCACGAACATTTTAATTTGGCTGTTGGATAGACGGAGGCGATAATATTCTCCAGATCCGAGGCTTCAAACTACAAATTCCCGCTAATAGGCTGCTATGCAGCAAGTAAACACCGTAGCGAGTAAACATTGTAATGATTGACGATTTATAGTGTTGGCCGTGACTAGCGTTTTTACCTAGGCATGGAGGGCCGTGTATTGGTATGCTTATCATAAGCATGAGCAGAGGGGCTGGTGTTCGGTTCCGCTCTTGAACCTATTTCTTCCAGTTTCATATGCAAACCAAATCGACGTGCGGTTATCGGGAAATTCACAATTTGATTGGACATAAATCCCGTTAATCCATAAAAAGCTACCTTGTCTGCTTAAACGTGTCGCTGTCGAGGCTGCTAGCGAAGAAGATGGCCTGCTCGGGGTTGGCCGCGGATTCTCCTGAATGTTTGTCTTGCTTTTTTGCAGTTGCCAAGTCATTCAGACATTTTTTTTAAATAAATATTTCTTGATCATATTTAAAAAGTCAATATTCAAGTGCCAGCCTCCTCGACTGGGAATGTTTTTCTGTTCGCATATAATAAACTAAATATGCAGCAATATCGAGCAAATGAAAAAAAAATTTTCCCTTGAAAAAAATTAAGCTCAAAGTACTGCTGGAGCGAGGAGTTAAGCTACTTTCAGTAAGGAAGAGCTAACCAAAACTAGCGAATGATGCAAGGGGCTGGCCTACATAATTGCTCGGTGGGATTTGTCAGTTCCTATATTGATTGTTACCTTATTATACTCCAATACTCCAATTGGCAAGAAGAACTGTTGTCGCTAATGAAAAAAACAACAAAAAAGGTTCTAACGAAACACTAAAGTTTTGCACAATCTCCAGGACGGGAATATAGTGGAGCCTTCTCGCAGTCACGTGGAAAATAACTTGGCTACCTTACATCTTACAAATATACCATTTATTTTCGGTATCTTTATTTCTAACTTTTAAAAATCTTTATTTAAATATTGAAAAGAGGCATTAAAAATCTCTTTAGTATAGGATTCTCAGACATACATATATAACAGGGGCAATATCTTATTGTGAGAATCTCACTCCCTTTTGCAGTGTTGTGTTTAGAAATATGTAAGCAGAAAGTAAAATAAAAGATATGCTGACTACCTGCGTCGGCCTCTTCGTCATGCACTGGCGACGCCACTCTTGGCTTCTTCTTCATTGGCGGGCCACTCGCATCTTAAAGGAAGCCAGAAATACCGTGTTTGAATTCGCGCCTGTTGGCCTGAGGAAATGTCGAGATAGCATGTCATTTTAGAGACACGCTCGATTAGAATGCTCATTAATTATCTTTTAATAGATTACGGATGAGTTGGTGTGTCTTTAAACTTGGAAGAATCTAGCATGTTCTAACTACATAGAAAAGATTAATTATCCAACTTAAAAAAAAACTTATTTAACCCTCCAAAACTGATAAAGTAACACCAAGAATATTGTTTTGATTTACCTTGAGGAAATGCCGATAGCATCCAACAACACAAGGTTAAAGGTAGAAAAAAACACGCCTAAAGAATTTCCCGGCTCCGTAGACTCTATTGCAAAAGCAATGTCGAAACCTCATCGACAACAATAACGCTCCACCTCCCACAAATATCACTCATCCACCCTCTAACCATAAATATGTTTACTTCTTATTCTCGAAAGACCCTTAAATGAATTCAAGAAAGCACAAATCGCTGACCCGAGTCGGAGACCAATTTCTGCTGCGCCCTTCCCTGCTCAGCTCCCTGATCTCCGCCGGCTTAAATATTGAAAAGAGGCATTAAAAATCTCTTAAGTATAAGATTCTCAGAGATATATAATACTAGCAATATCTTAAAGTGAGAATCTAACTTCCTTTTGCAGTATTGTGTTTAAAAATATGTAAGCAGAAAAATAAAATAAAAGATATGCTGGCTACCCTGACGCCGCCGTTCCTCTTCGGCCTCTCTATGTAACTCCTCGCACATCTCCGTGAACCTCTCGAGGGCCGCTACCGACTCCGCCGACATCACGGCTGCTAAACATCAAACCACGATTTACAACTCGAATACTATGGTTTTTCACAATGGTACCCTCCCTATACGCTAAAAACTTCTAAACTCTTCATAGCTCTTTTAAGCTCCTAAAATAGCGGTACTCCCGCACATAGCGTAACTTAATTAACTAGTTTCTAAACCATAACGAGAACAAATCTAAGAATTAGTCAAAGACAACAGCAACTCAGAAACAACATTCAACTAAAATTCGCGAATGCGATACAGTATGTAATTCGAAAATTCTTAAAGGTGTACCTTCCTATACTTAAGAACGAACACGGCCCTTTTGTGCGATTGATAACGTGACTTCGGAGCTTATTTTTCTTACTTTTCCCCGGTTGTTCTGCTGGTCAGCAGCCGCCACGAATCCTTTTCTTCCCAAGGGCAGCAGTGCAGCGTCAGCCGCAATCTCGCCGGCTCGTCGCAGAAGGCTCTCATCGCCGCGGCGTCCGCGTTCGCCGCGACGAACTCACGAAAGGTCGCCTCACATTATTCTCCCCATTGGTTTTTTTCACCAGTCTTCTTTTGCTTTCTTTTTCACATCGCCAACTCCTTTACCTTTGGATATGCTCGAGAAAGATCTCATCCTTCTTAGTTTAAGTTCGGGGCTGAACTTCTGAGCCTTATATTTCATCTCACTGGTGCATTCTATTTTTTCGTAAAATCTATTTTAATATTAAGAAAGAATTGTTGCTCGACCATAAAACCCAGCCTTTATAGGCGCCGGCCGAGGGGAAGAAAGCGCGAGGCGGAGGACAGCGACAAGGAGGAAAAGGGTCAGTTTCGATGATGTCACGCGTGTTGTTTCTCCGTCCTTGCTTACTTGTGCTGCTCTCTAATAAGAGCCCCAGTGAGGACGCGGCGCCTGCCAAAAAAAGTCGTAACATTTTGTGCTGCTTTAGCGGCGGGCGCAGGCTGCTATCAAAAGCATGTTTTCAATCGTGCTTTGAATACCCTGGTCATTTCCTGCGTATATTGCGAGCCTTGTGGATGTTTCATTGCTTAGAATGGGGCGTTCAAAAGCCCGAGGATATTTATTACGCTTGCGAAATCTTACCTGTCTGTAGACATATGCAAATAATTATCTTTAGAAGGAGCTAATTATTTAATTTAACAATTTTTTTTAAATTTTTTAATCATTCAGGTTTAAATATCAGATCTATTCTATTTGTTCCGCATTACTAATTGGCTGCTAAATTCCTTCTTCTGGACAGACCCCTTCGATGGACTCGTGCCTTCCAACGCTTCTCTCGCGGAGCAAGCGGACAAGGAGAGAGAGCAAGCAGAGAAGGACCAGGCTAGCACCGACAAGCTCGTCCAGGGAGAAGCCGAGTTGGTTTTTTTTTTGGAGCTCCTCTCCTTTCTTTCCTTGGCAATAACTCAGTAAAAAAACGGAATTGAAGATCACACTATAATTTCCTATCCTATCCTTTCAATCTTTTACAGGGAATGAAAGAGTTACCAGATTCGGCAACCCACTAGATTGTAGTGGCTCATGGATTACCATACCCCCACTCTTCTTATTAAAGAAATTTTTTTTCAATTTCTAGGAACTCACAGTTTTGTTTCATCCGAAATAAAAGTGCAATTCAAATTGGTTTTTACCACCCTTCCTAATCTTTGGCCTCATTTTCAACCACCCGCGCTGTGTGGGTAATTTGAGAAAAAAAAATTATATTGACTCAGTGAATCTTTTGTACTAAAAAATTGTTTAAGTAATTGAAATGTTTTTTATTTATTGTTAAAGTCTTTTGTTTTAAAACAAATCTGTATTAATCTAGATTATTTAATTGCACTCCATAATTTAATAATAAAAATATATAATAAGAAAAATTTTCGCCAGGAATCCGCAATGACGGGAGTGTCGACGAGAACTGGCCGCGGGCGCCCTGCGGGGAGTGGCGGCGGCGGCGGAAGTGCCAAAGCTCCCGCCACGGCCAGACTCTTCTGGACCGACCAGCTCAAGCAGCTCAGAGACTTTGTCATGTCAGTCGGCGCTTGCCTGGCAAATGCCCCCATTTCCTGCTTTCTATGCTGTTTCCCCGAGCATTCCTGAACATGTCTTTCATAACTGCTTCTGCTTCTTCTCCCTTCTTCCCTTGGCTATAACCCGGTAAAAAAATAGAAGATTACACTATAACTTCTTTTCCAATCCATTCAACATTTTACATTGTGTCATTATTACTATTGTAAAAAAAGAGGAATATTTTACTGTCACAACCCTGCGATTTCCGAGACTATGGACACTGGCACAGTTTTTGTCCTCCACCCCCCCCCCCCCCAATCCAAAAGTAGTCTTTGCGGGACATAGCTACTAAAATAATTTTGCATATTTAGACTGTGGACTGGTTGAAAATAAAAGAAAATCATGGTTGCGTGTGGGAGGATACGGCCAGGTGAGAGTGGGAAATGCCACCGAAATGTCGCCCCTCCCCCCATTGGTTACTGTAGTAATTAGCAGTTGCTCTTCTTGAGGAGCTGACCGAGTTGCCGGTGGTATCTGACTTCCTCGAGAAACCGATCTTCCATGACATTTTTTTTTTGCTACTCATATCATATCAAACAGAAGGAAAAGAGTATTCAAATCATTTATTTGTAAGAGTAAAAACAAGTAAATGTATACAAGTCAAAATAATAGTTATACCACACTAAAATTACTCTCTCCACAGATACTGTAAGCCACGCGGCCCTCTCGTCACTGGCACAACGAATATTGTAGTAGTTTCTATGTATCTGTTTCTCTTTTCAATTCTAGCGATCTAGGATTTTACTGTTCGTTGGCTCTTTTGCCTCCTTCCTCTCATTTCTCTTTTCTATTCCCTTGTGCCTTCTCTCTCTCACTCTCTCCTTATCTCTCTCGCTCTTTTTTTCTTTTCCTCCTTCTCTCCCTTTCTCCCTTGCCTTCTTCACTACCACTCTTTTCCTCTTCCTTCCTCCATTCCACCCTCCTCTCCTCGCTTTTCTGCGTAAATTCCTTGTCTGCCTGATTGGGCCACCGAACATTTGCCTAGCATGACTGCGTAGGCAATTGTGTGGGTGGTCATATCTGTGATGATGCTTGAGATGGCGCTCGCGGAGAAGCTACATATATATTTATATTTATTTTTATTTTTTATCGATTTAAATCTTTTTTTCTTAAAAAAAGAACTGTAAGACAAACGCACATCCCGAAACCACACAGTCAGTCGCAGAAAAGGAGATACTTATCCGAAACTTATTATGGGTATTAAGCATGCATATTGTTAGTAGTCAAAAAAGATCCACTTGAAAAGACTGCAGATTAGATTGGTATAGCTTCCGACAATGCAACCATACAACTAATGAACCTCCTTCCCCCGGAACCCCGCCCTCTCTCATCTCCGCGTTAATCTCGACCCTCACGGAGTGCAGCAACGTGTTGCGCTCTTCCAGTATCGCCTGCATGGGAATTGTGGAATTGGCAATAATTAGATTAGTTCGTTTACAGTGATGGCCGGGGTCCGAAATCGGCTCCGGCCCCCAGGGTCGGACCCGGCCACGGGGTCCGGGGCCGGCCACCCCTGTTACCTTATTCTGTTTGTGTCAATGATATCGTAGAACAGGAGGATTTTTGGCTCATCAGAGTCATCGTTTCCCTGCAATTAACGAATGTAAAGATATTACTATTGATAATATCTCCATGCCCCTCTCCTCCTTCCTGCAAGAATCTTAGCTGATTTCGGAGATTTTGACGGATCTGCAGAAGAAGTGGGAAGCTGGAAGGAGTTGTATGGATGAGTGGCTTTTACTATTGTTTATTTTCTGTAAATATTGTGGTAGTTCTCTCTCTCTCTCTCTCTCTCTCTCTCTCTCCTTCTCTCTCCCCCCCTCTCTCTCTCTCTTTCTCTCTCCCTTCTCTCTCTCTCTTTCTCTCTCCCCCCTCTTTCTCTCTCTCTCTCTCTCCTCCAGCCAACTCCATGCTGGCGGAGTCTCTTCTTCCTCATCTGCTGCCCACCTCACCTCGTCCTTCTACTCGATCTCCTCCACCCTCTCCCCCCCTCTCTCTCTTTCTCTCTCCCCCTATCTCTCACTCTCTTTCTCTCTCCCCCTCTCTCCTCTCGCTCTCTCTCTCTCTCTTTCCATCTCTCTCTCTTTCTCTCTCTCTCTGTCGTCGCGCTCGCTCTCTGCCTCTCTCTTTCTCTGTCGTCGCTCTCTCTCTCTCTCTCTGTCGCTCTCTGCCCCCCTCTTTCTCTCTATTTGTCTCCCTCATTATCTCTCTCAACTCTCCGTGTGCTGCTCTCTCTATTCCTCTCTTTTGCTGTCTACTTATCCTCTCCCTTTCTCCTCTGAGATGAGAACCATCGTATTTATAGAACCCATCCAATTCAATCAAGGGAGAAGCGCAGCGGAAATCAAGTTCTCTCTTTCTCTCCCTCTCACTGTCCCTTTCCCTTTGCATCTCTCTCTCTCCCACTTACTCTTTCTCTCTCTCACTCACTTTCCCCGCTTACTTTATATCCTATAATTTTACCGAAACCTTTCTCTGATAGACTTGTAATAGGATAATTGGGTTAACCTTTTTTCAGCGAATGATAGCTCTCATGCATAGCTAACTAAAAATTAAAATAAATTAAGCATTAGTACAAAGAGAGAGATGGAGAGAGAAGGGGAGAGATAGGGAGAGCGAGAGAGAGAGAGAGAGGGTGAGAGAGAAAGATGAGGGGACGACCGAGTTCCTGTCTTTTCGTGGAGGGCCGGTACGTAGCGGACTCTCTCTCTCTCTCTCCCTCTCTCTTTCTCTCCCTCCTCTCTCTCTCTCTCTCTCTCTCTCTCGCGGGAAAGAGGGGCCTTGGTCAGGCAAGCCCCCAGACGGATACGGGGCTTGCCTGACCAAGGCCCCCCTTTCCCGCTTTCTATGCATTCTTGAACATGTCTTTCATAACTGCTTGTGCTTCCCTTAGTGAATTCCAACGATGTGTGCCACCTTCCTCTATTTTTTTTAAATCTCAAATCTGTCGATCCCTACTCTGCTTCTCTCTTTTTCTTCATCTGTACATCTCCCTCTCGCCCTCACCCCTCCCCCCCCCCGTCTATTCATCTGTCTTTCTCTCTATCCATCTCTCTCTGCCTCTCTCCCTCTCACTCTCTCTCTCTCTCTCTCTCTCTCTCTCTCTCTCTTCTAGCCAACTCCATGCTGACGGAGTCTCTTCTTCCTGATCTGCTGCCCACCTCACCTCGTCCTTCTCCTCGATCTCCTCCACCCTCTCCCCCCTCTCTCTCTCCTTCTCTCTCCCCCCCCTCTCTCTCTCTCTCTTTCTCTCTCCCCTCTCTCTCTCTCTCTCGCTCTCTCTCTCTCTCTCTTCCAGCCAACTCCATGCTGGCGGAGTCTCTTTTTCCTCATCTGCTGCCCACCTCACCTCGTCCTTCTCCTCGATCTCCTCCACCCTCTCCCCCCCTCTCTCTCTTTCTCTCTCCCCCTATCTCTCACTCTCTTTCTCTCTCCCCCTCTCTCCTCTCGCTCTCTCTCTCTCTCTCTCTCTCTTTCTCTCTCTCAGCCAACTCCATGCTGGCGAAGTCTCTTCTTCCTCATCTGCTACCCACCTCACCTCGTCCTTCTCCTCGATCTCCTCCACCCTCTCCCCCCCCTCTCTCTTTCTCTCTCCCCCCTCTCTCTCACTCTCTTTCTCTCTCCCCCTCTTTCCTCTCTCTCTCTCTCTCTCTCTCTCTCTGTCTCTTCCAGCCAACTCCATGCTGGCGGAGTCCCTTCTTCCTCATCTGCTGCCCACCTCACCTCGTCCTTCTCCTCGATCTCCTCTACTCTCTCCCCCCTCTCTCTCTCTCTCTTTCTCTCTCCCCCTCTCCCCCTCTGTCTCTCTCTCTCTATCTCTCTCTATCTCTCTCTCTCTCTTCCAGCCAACTCCATGCTGGCGGAGTCTCTTCTTCCTCATCTGCTGTCCACCTCACCTCGTCCTTCTCCTCGATCTCCTCCGCCCTCTCCTCCACCCTCTCCCCCCATCTCTCTTTCTCTCCCCCCCCCCTCTCTCTCTGCCTCTCTCTCTCTCTCTCTCTCTCTCTCTCTCTCTTCCAGCCAACTCCATGCTGGCGGAGTCTCTTCTTCCTCATCTGCTGCCCACCTCACCTCGTCTCCTCGATTTCTTCCACCCTCTGCAACAATTCTTCCAAGCCACCCGAACTGGTGGAGGCGATTGAGAGAGCGGCAGTCTCCACTGTTCGTCTCTACGAATTCCTGGCTAACAAGGCGGTTGAGGTGCAATGTGGATATTATCAAGTTCTGATTAATATTAATTATAAAAATTTTCCATTTCTTAATATTATTTCAGATTCATTTTTTCCCTGAATTAATCATTAAATCAAAATGTGACTGACTTTACTATTAGGTGAGATATAATGAATGACAGTATAACGTAACAACAAAATTATAGTAGAAAAATAATATCCTTTTAAATAGCTATTTAAATATGTTTTTTTTGTTCGTTGTTGGAATGGTGAACCAAATAGCATTGTTTCTACTTAAAGGGAATCGCAACTTCGTTGTCTGAGTTTCTTCACGGTGTGCTGAGGAAGTTCTTGGCGAATCCTTCCCGAATGAACATCTCCGATCGCTCTTGGACCATTGCCAAGCATGTCCGTAATTTTGATACTTAATATTTATTAATAAAGTATCTACCAATTTTTTGGAAATATATTGATTATATCGTATATTTTTTCATATTTATTGCTTTTATTCTTGTCTATTTCAGGTGTTGAACCTCTGCGTGACCACGTCGCTCTCAGCTGACATTTTGATGTCTCTCAAGGCTACTCTTCTCAACATTCAAATGGAGTGAGCGGGAAATTTAAAAATGTTTTTTAAAAATAATATATTAATATCTATTTTGAAAATGTATTATTTTGTAGTATTTTAGAGTTAACAAAGTAGATTTCTTCTTGAGATTCCTGCGGATGTGGATGACGACCAAAGGAGTGCGAGAGATGCGATTCGTCGACTTTGCATGCACCGAAATGGACGAGCTCCAGGCACGCCTCCACCAGCGAGTCTTCTCGAATGCATTCGGCTTCTCAGCACTCTAAACCCGTCGAGAATACATTGCTGCTTTGTATATTTTAAAGCTCCAAATACTTTTCCGCTCCAGCACTGTACTCGCACCATTAATATTATTATTTTCCTCGTTTATGGAAGAAAATTTTGCACTTTTATTACTCCACAATCTTGTAGAATGTCTTGGCTTACTCGCGTCTAAATACCGTTTTCATTCTTATAAATGAAAATGGCTTTCCTTGTTCTCTTTGTTACGATTGAAGCACTTTTTTTTGCTAGAGCTTTTGTAATTTTCCAGCCTTCCATTGTTTTTTGTGTCTGAAAGTAATGAGAAAAAAATTAATTTTGAAAAATATATATTTTATTGACCTGTTTATTCTTGTAAATAGACAGCATTTCTCGGCATTTCTAAGCATTTTTGAAAATTGTCCAACTTGGCCTATTCTATATTCTGTAAATTTATTTTTGCTGCCTTCCAATGCTACAGTATGCGTATTTCATGCTGATAATTGTATCACCTTTTATTCCTTGTAAGATCGAGTTAAGCTTCATAAGTTGTTGTTGAATTCTTTAATTCGGCGATAAATCCTGTAAGTGGAGATGAGTTCCGAGCAGTTCAGGCGGAGCAAAAGGAATCATGAAGGTTGGACTCCGAACCGGGAGGGAATCTCATCTGATCAAACGGCTTCCATTGATGACAACGTGGGCACATGATGTCAGGATAGGCGGCCGTCAGAAGGCGGTCGAGGCAACTGGAACACCACTTTTGTAATGGGAATCCTCCTGAGAGAGAGAGAGAGAGAGAGAAAGAGAGAGAGAGCTGTTCTCTCTCTCTCTCTACCTGGGACCTGTTCTCTCTCTCTCTCTCCTCTCTCTCTCTCTCTCTCTCTCTCTCCTCTCTTTCTTTCTCTCTCTCTCTTTCTCTCTCTCTCTCTCTCTCTCTCTCTCTCTCTCTCTCTCTTTCTCTCTCTAGAGAGAGAGAGAGAGAACGGATGAGTTCGGATAATTTCATGTGTTAAGGAATCTATTAAGGATAGGTCTCTTCCGCCTTCTGTCATTGGAGGCTTCTCTGAACTCCATTGAGCCACTTTTGTTGCACTTTTCTATATTTTTTATGTTGAGCCCATCCTCATGTTGCATCTATCTCTCTCTCTTTCTCTCTTCTTCTTTCTCTCTATCTCTCTGCTCGCTTTTGTTTTTTTCCCTAATCTTCCTGATTGTCATCAATCTTTGTATGGTTTCTTCTCACGATCAGCACTGCCGGGGAATGATAAAAAATAGTCTTCTTCATGGAAAAAAGTCAACAATGGTTGCAGGCCCTCAGGCAGCTTGTTAGGCGGAGCTTGCGGAGGGCACCGTATACCGGGAAAGGGTGGATGAAGAATGGGGAAGACAGGAAAAGGGGGAGTATGGTAGGATGTTCTTGCCCAGGAGGAGAGGACAAGAGAAAGCGAGAGAGCAAGCAAATGAAGAATTTTTTTCATCCTTCTTTCTCCCCTCTTTCTCTTACTCTCTTTCTTTCTCCCCCTCTCCTTTTCTATCTCCTTCCTTTTGCTCTCTCACTCTCACCCTCTCTATCTCTCACTCTCTCAACCATTCCTTGTATTCGCGCGCTCCCTTGCCATGGTGTACACACAACACTCGCTGTGCTCGTTTCATTACGCAAACTCCCCTCACTTGTTCTTCTATTACTCTCTCTCTCTCTCTCTCTCTCTCTCTCTATTATCACTCATCTCCACTCATATTAATTTCCATAAAAAATATTCGAAACCCGGCCATTTAACCTCTTTTAATTATCAGTTATAGTTGTATCATGCACCCGAAAGATTCCAAGTTGCTCTATGCCAGAAAGATAAAAAACAAAGAAGCAGGAAAGAAACAAAACAAAAGAAAGAGAGAGAAAGAGAGAGAGAGAGAGATAGGGAGAGAGAGGGAAAGAGGAAGAACAGTAAATTGATTTTTTTTTTACTTTCACCATTAATTCCTTTAGTTGCTGTTCTTTGTCAAAGATTGGGTACATATCGAGAGGAGATTTTATTTCAGTGCCTAATGTGTTTTCAATTGCAATTAAGACTTCTTGTGCCCATATTCCGTTCGTTATCATCTTCAATTATCCATCGTCATCAACACCTCTTTTCAATGTCGAACATTTGCTATGTAAGTTATTCTTCTGGCTGACTGAGGTAAAAGATTGAAGGATTCATACTTTATTTAAAAAATTTTTACTATAGAAGCACAATAAACCAGGCTATCAATACATTACAGGATCCATAATAACTATAATAGACTTCGAAAAAAAATTACGATGGGAATTTAAGCTTAAAAGTCACAATATGAGAAAAGGCTGCAAACAAAATATTTTTGCTGGGCATTCGTGGCTACCTTCCTTCATCGGGCCTACTCTTCCTCACTTGCATGAGAAGAGTCTCTCTCTCTCTTCTCTCTCTCTCTCTCTCTCCCACTCTCTTTCCCTCTCTTCCTTCTCACAATCAGTCTCTCTAATGCAGGCTTCCTGAGAGGGAAACCGCCTCGTGTCAGCATCATACGGCCCGACTGAGTAGACAATCTCAGTCCCCCCCTCCCCACCGGAGGAGGATTCTGTCCACTATATTCCCCCTGCGCGTGCGATACCATTGCCTGAATTGGCGCCGCGCCCGGTTTGTTCCTGTGTTTTCTTTCCCACTTTTATTCAACTATTTTCTGCCTGGTTCACGGATTCTTTGCCACGAATTTTTTCTGCCACTCTCTTCTCTGCTCTCGCCCTCTCTCACTCTTTTCTTCCTCCCCTCTCTTTCTCTCTCTCTTTTTCTCTTTCTCTCTCTCACTCTTTTTTCTCTATCTCTTTCTCTCTTTCTCTCTCTCTCTCTTTCTCTCTCTCTTTCTCTTTCTCTCTCTCTTCTGTATCTCCCTCTCGACCTCTCTGTCATTATAATCACCATTCCTTCCTCCTCCGGCTTCCTCACTGATAAGGAGCGTTAAGGAGATGCCGCTACAATTAAGGAAGAAAGTGGCGTCAATCTCCTGGTAGGAAAAGAGATAAAAAGGAGAGGCAGACACACGCGTCAAGACTCGGCCCACTAGATTTGGAAGTTTGGGAAGAGGGAGAGAGAGACGAGAGATAGAGAAAGAGAGACGGATAGCGAAAGAGAGAGAGCGAGACGAGAGAGAGATACTGAAAGAGAGAGAGAGAGAAAGACAGAGAGATAGAAAAGAGACAGAGAAAGATAAAGCTTGATAGAAAGAGGTTTACTCTTCTTCAGTAAAGCCTCCTAGACTCACGATTGAAGTTGGCCATGGCCATGCTGATGGTGAGAATCAAGCCAGAAATTTTAGTTCTGTTTGTAGACTCGGATGGAGAGAGAGAGAGCGCGCGAGGGAAGAGAGGCGAGGGAAGCAGAGGAGGAGAGAGTGAGGGGAAGTGGGAAATTTCCTGTGCACATTTCGATCAGTTAGGTAGGAATCACTGACTGGCGCCATTTATACTTGTTTCCTAGGAGCTACTTTTGCTTTCCTCTACTTCTCTCTCGCTCTCTCTCTCTCTCCGATCTTTAAAAAAGAGAAAAAATAAATCTTACAAACGTTTGAACTGTGATGAAAAAGAATAATTGCAAGGCGCGGCAGAGCTGGCTATCGCGCACTCTAGATCTGAAGAAGACACCACTCTGTACATTCTGTTTTCCTGTTTGCTTGGGAAGATAAAGAAAGAGAGAAATGAACTGAGAGAGAGAGTGAGAGAGCGAGAGGGTGGAAGAAAGGAGAGGGAAGAAGAGAGAGAGGGAGTGAGAGAGAAATAGAGTAAATGAAGAGTTTCTTCAGCATTCATTCTCTCTCTCTCTCTCTCTCTCTATCTCGCTCTCTCTCTCTCGCGCGCGCGCTCTCACTCCCTCTCTTAATCTCTCTATTTCTATCGTCCTTCTACCCTCTCTCGCTCTCGTTCTATCTCTCTCTCTCTCCCATTTCCTTCTCCTTCCCACATTCTCTCGGTGCGAGTTCGATAATTCTCTAGTCTTTCAGCGATACATTTGTAATAAAAACAACAACAAATTCATGAAATATTTATGAAAACTAGAACAAGACAGAGTTGGCTGATGTTGGAAGCGGTGGAAGGCTAACAAGGGAAGTCTTTCGGCGGGGTGTGGCAAACCATAACATATTATACATCATTCGAAAGCTCTCAACGAGCTGGTAACGTTTTTGATGTTTATAGCTGCAGAAGAGATTATTTTTCGCCGAAATTGCAGAAAAAATACCCTAAAATTAACATTTGCTCGATATGTGCTAGCTTTATGGACTCTAAAACTAATGTTTACGTAACAGTAGGCCATATAATAATTAATAACTTCATTTCTGATGACCTTTGGGAAAAAATTTTTTTTAGGCCATTTTTCACCAAAGGGTTCCCCCTTTGGTGAAAAATGGACTGTTTTGTATGGAGAAAAATAAATTTTTTCTAAAGAGATTTTTGAGTTTTAAGCCACTAATTACTCTTTTTCATGCCGTTTTTAACATGAAAAATTATAGTTGACACATTAAATCACGCTGTAAAATTTTCATATTCGCAAAAAGTCCATATGTCTCAAAAACGTCCATGTTTTTGCCTTAAACAACTGCGGATGCATTATTTCTACCTGAATCTTGTTTCTCTGTAAGAGCAAGTCGCTTACATTCCGCATAAAAAAAATCCTGTTCGATTTCTTAACTTTTGCGGCTCCAGGCGCCTGGTCTGGAAGGGGCCTCTACCAAACGAGGGCCCTTCCATTCCCAGGTACGCCTGTGGTTCGGTTTTTCTAGCGCTCTCTTCTGCAGCCATAAACATCAAATACGTTATCAGCTCGTTGAGAGCTTTCGAATGATGTATAATATGTTGTGGTTTGCCACACCCCGCCGAAAGACTTCCCTTGTAAGAGGAGGGCGGAGCTAATAGCCCCTCGATCTGCCCTCTTTTTCTCTTCGTGTGCTCGTTTCGCTATCTCCGGATGACATTCTTCTCACCGTCCACACCAGGAATGGAAAAGGGCATGATTTGTTGGAGTGAGCACCTTGAGGAAAGCAGGGAAGAGAAGGATTTGATTAAGACCGAAGAGATTACTCAAGAGAGAGAGAGAGAGAGAGAGAGAGAGAGAGAGAGGGAAAGGAAGAGATAGATAGAGAAAGAAATAGAGAGAGATAGAGAGAGAGAGAGAGAGAGAGAGAGGAAGTAAGTGAGAGAAAGAGAGGACTGGTAAGAAGTTCAAGGAACGAGAGAAAAAGAGGGAGAATGAGAGAGCGAAAGAGAATGACAGGAGAGAGAGAGAAGAGAGATAGAGAGCGACAGGAGAGAGAGGGTGAGAGGAGAGAGAGAAAGAGAGATATCTTCTCCTTCGCCTTCAATCGTGTCTCCTCCCTCCTCATCCGAATGCTCGTTCCTCCTTCGATCTGTTGCTGAGAAAGGGAGAATGGAATCACCACATTTCGCTGGAGAGGATGCACTCGTGAACATGCAGATCATTCTGTTTCTATTGTAGATCATTTTGTACGACGGAGGAGACGTTTTTCAGGCGCAGCCGCAGTCTCCGCATCAAAGGGGGGCCAGCTCTGCCAGCTCGAGGGAGGACGAAGTGACCGCTGAGATGTCGGCGCCGTGTTCGGCAATCGAGGAGAGGGATTCGAAGAAAAGATTGAGCATGAATGCAGTGCATCAAGGAACGCATTTCACACTTGAAATGAGACAGAGAGTCAAGAAAGAAAGAGAGAGAGAGAGAGAGAGAGAGAGAGAGAGAGAGAGGGAGGGAGAAAGCGAGGGAGAGAGAGAAAGAGAGAGAGAGAGCGAGAGAGAGAGAGAGAGGGAAGAGAAAGAGCAAAGAGACAAAATCTCGCTTCATCCTCGTCAGCACAATTTCTGAATACAACGTGAACGGCAGCGTCTTCAATCTTCTGAGATGAAATCAAACTGATATGGATCAAGATGACAGCACGCAAAAGCAAAAAAAAAACTCGCTCAAAATTTGCGCACGCACTCTGGGCGGGCGGAGAGAAGAGAAGAGTTGATGTCACAATTACAACTCGTTAGGGAACACTACGGACGGCCGGCCACCGAGCGAGGAACTACCACAGTCATGTATGCACATACTTGCGAGAGAGAATGAGAAGAGATAGAGAGAAGCCAGACAGAGAAAGAGAGAGCAAGAGAGAGATGTAGTAGCACAGCTACTCTTCTTCTGTCGCTTAGGATGCAGGAGACGAGGGGCAAGGGTTAAACTACCAGCTTTATCTCACGCCAAAGCCTGGCAAACCACAACAATAGGGAGAGACGACCGCTCACGAAGAGCCCACACAGGCAAGACTGATTAATACAGTCAGAAATGGCACGTATCACATTAAGTGCTGACGTGTATCAACAAATAACACCGGGCAATAAAATACAAACATTCATAGAATGCACATGACTTGGCACTACAACTAGAGTGCACTGAGAAATAGAATACATATGTATGTACAAGGGGATAAGAATAAGATGTGAGGGGAGCCACCGTGACATTCCCCTCCTTTCAATGCGGGCGTCCCCGACCGCCGCTCTTGATTCTGCCGTTGCTCGATTGAAGAGAGAAAGAGAAGTGCTGCTTGCCGCCGTTTCGCTTGGATGATGTGCTGCTGCTCTCGGTGTTGCTGTGTTGCTCGCTGCTACCCGATCGCTTGAGATGTAGTCGCATGAGTTGTAGTCGCATGAGTTTCGGCCCTTCGTAGTCGACCCGCGGCTCGTCTCGTTGTCGTCGCACGCTGCCCACTGTATCAACTCCCGCAGCAATTCCTCCTTCTCTTCACTTCTCTCGTCCTCTCCGGACAAGTCATTAATCCTTCTCTGGATTTTTCTCGTCCTCTGCGCTCCCACCTGGCATTTCTCTGCCACCTTTCTCAATTTGTCAGAGGGAATGACCAGTTCATTCGTACTTCCATCTTTCTTCACTCTCACTGAATTCTCCGTTCCACCGATGGACTGAGAGGGTCCTCTCCGCCGTTCTGCCAACTTCGGTTCCGGATCTTTTCTTCCTACTGACTCTCTCCGATTGCCACCGTTCATTTCCTTCGATATGCGCTTCTTTCGGGTTGGACAAACCATTCTTCCATGACCCAATCCACCGCATTCGGAGCATTTCCTCCACTTTAGATGAGAAAGCACCAATCTTCTCCTGCTAACCTTTCCGCAACTCCAAGTCCGATTGTTCTTTCCGTGCAAGATTCCTATCAATCTCACTTTCACCATCCAGATTCAGCAGCCTTACAAGACTCCATTTCTCAATAACATTCTGTCCGAGAATAATCTCCTTTCCACTTGCGATTGCAAAAATCCCATTTGGCTTCTCCACTCCAGCAAATTCCATTCTTACAATTCCTTTCTCCACCACCTTCAATCTGCTTCCAGCAGCTTCTATAATTTCTTCTTTCACTTTCACATTTTCCACCTTCCCAAATTTCTTGACTTCACTCATCAAATTCGCTGTCATCAAGCTGATTTCCGATCCGGTATCAACTATTGCCTTCGCTTCCATTCCATTCAGCTTGATCCGAACTTCTGGCAACGAAGCCCAGAACTCGTCTTTCTCGTCCGAACTCTTCCTCTTCACTCTCACAACATAGCTTCTTCGCTCATTAAACTGTTCGCCTTGCGACTCTTGTTCAATCTCCTCATTTTCGTTCTCGCCTCCTGCCAGGCTTCCACCGACTCTGGGTTGCACCCTGTTGCCAACTGCAGTACTTGGTGATGGACAATGGTTACTCACGTGTCCATACCCCCCACAGTTGAAACACTTTCTCGGTCGAGCCGGTCTTCCATTTCCGCCTCCTTCGCTCACATTCTCTCTCGAATCCTGCCTCCAACTCTGCGCATTCGGATTGAATCCGCTGCCTTGTATTCTTTCTGCTGTACTGTGACTACCGTACATTCGGTTGTTCACCGGCATACTCTTCCAATCTGCTCGTCTCTCCTCTCTCACACCTTTGCCACTCGGACTGTTCTGACCCCTACTGTGCCCTGCTAGTTTGACGCTCCTTTTCTCCATCACTTCCATTCTACCCGCCTGCTTTCTCAACTCTTCATACTCTTCTACCGGCCTTGCTTTCTCCATTACTTCCAGCAGTTCTCGATACTGCGCCCAGCTCGACAGCTGTGCGAGTAACTTCTTCGCTGTTACTGGTGAGAGATGCTCTTCCGGCAGCTTCGAGAATGCCCTTTCAGCCAACTCTTCCAGTCTCATGCAAAAGGCATCCATCTCTAGCCGAGCACTGAATTCCTCGAATTTGTGCAGGCTGCCTCCTTTGAACTGCTCCACCTCCGGGTATTTCATAGTAGCCAATGTGTCCGTCAGCTTCTCTAGCACTAAGGCCGTCGCAGATTCTGCACTGCTCCCACAATAACTACTTCCACTCACATTCCCACCAACTCTCGCCCATTCTCCCTCTTCACGCATACCTTCAATATTTCCTTACCGACGCACCTTCTCAATTCCGGTCGTCTGTCCCCCCGCTCGTTCTCTCTGCTTCTGATTCTGTTCCTGCAGGGATTCTCTCACTGCCTGCTCTGTGTCCTTCCTCTCGACCTTTTCTTTGATATCCGCCATCTCCCTGCTCATTCTTCTCAATTCTTGCAAAATGACATTTTGCGATCGCATCTTATCATTCTGACCATTCCCGGAACCAGCACTGGAAATCTCACTTCCATTTTCCTCGGCTGTTAACTCTCCGTTCTTCTCCCGGCCTGGCGCCCCCGCGTCCGCCATCTTTTGCACCAATTCATCTATCACCTTCTCAACTTCCCCGCATGTTTCAATTGCCAACCCGCAATATCGCTTAGCCTCCTTCTTATTATTCTCTATCATTTCCAAAGCCTTGTCAGCCAAATCCTGCTTTGACTCTTTCGAACTTCTCAGTCTTCCCTTCTTGAAGAACTCTGACACCTCCTTGTTCACCTTAATCTGCCCATACAATCGCACGAGCTCTTCCTTCTTTTCGGTCACTCGGTTCCTGGCCTCGGCCACTGCACTCTCCATTTGCGCTTCAGTCTTGGTTTTCTCTCCCTTTTCCCTGCGCCTCTTCACATGCCTCCTGTTCCTCAGTGAATCACTTTCATTTTCAGACATTCCTTTGTCTGACTCGGTCATTTTGCCTTCAATTCTCGTTCGAACCCGGTCGACTTTCAATTTGGCACGTAGCCTCGCTTGCACTCTATCACTTCGCCTTCAATTCTTGTCCGAGCCCGGTCGACTTTCTTTCAAATCGCCAGCGCTTCCGCCTTTCAACACTTCACGAGCTTCTCGTCACTCAACAACACGTACAGGCTCGCCACCTAGAATATCAACACCACGCACAGTCACCACTCAACACGTTCCGAAAGACCCTTCTCTTTCCTTCTCAAAATTCTTCTCTTCTCCACAAAACGTGCAAGATCGCCGCCTTACCACACGTGAACACCAAAGTTGTCTAGCGCAACCCCATTTGCCAACTAGCACAACGAGATTTACAACTGCTGGATGCGAACCCCACTTCGGTAACCACGCAGCAAAACCACCGGCTCCTCTTACTCTTACACCTCAGCAAAAGCCCCCTCGCTTTCAGTCACAAAGCCCCCACGCTTTCTCTTAGCAATCACGCACACAGCTCTTCTTTGACGCTCACCAGATGACAATCAACCAGCCACAAGTCACCAGCTTCACTCGCAGACCCCCCCTGCACACCACCACCTTCCCGCCTCAGCACACAGCTACGGAGACCCCCTCTCCTCCTTCCTGCAAGGTGAAACTAACACGTCCCTTGCTTGAAGTCGCTGCTTACTCGAGGTTCCACGTAGCTTCGAACCGTTCGGCCCCCATGTAGTAGCACAGCTACTCTTCTTCTGTCGCTTAGGATGCAGGAGACAAGGGTTAAACTACCAGCTTTATCTCACGCCAAAGCCTGGCAAACCACAACAATAGGGAGAGACGACCGCTCACGAAGAGCCCACACAGGCAAGACTGATTAATGCAGTCAGAAATGGCACGTATCACATTAAGTGCTGACGTGTAACAACAAATAACACCGGGCAATAAAATACAAACATTCATAGAATGCACATGACTTGGCACTACAACTAGAGTGCACTGAGAAATAGAATACATATGTATGTACGAGGGGATAAGAATAAGATGTGAGGGGAGCCACCGTGACAGAGAGAGTGAGAGAGAGAGAGAGAGAGAGAGCGAGAGTGATAGAGGGAGGGGGGGGGGAGAGAAAGAGAGCTAACCTCAAGCAAAGATGATCTTACCCGCAGCTTAGGCAACCGCATACGCATTCGAATTTCGGAAGCCTTTCGTTGCACATGATGAGAGAGAGAGAGAGAAATCAGATAGAGAACGAGAAAGGAATGAGAGTGAAAAAGTAATAAGAAGAGACAGAGGTAAGCATTGCACAAGTCGTCACATTTCACCTTATTTAATCATAATTAGACCGAAAGATGTCAGCTATACATATGTAATTAACCGTAAACTGCAATGTAGTGCCTCGCCTTCTTTTTATTTCGTTATGCGGGTTCTCTGAATTTTAAATATTAGCGATATAGATATTGTTGCTTTTCTACGCGTAACTTGTCTTATATGACAATTAGTGTAGATTGGAATTAAACGCATTTCATTTTATGGATAAGAAAAGATTTCCTTGGCTGACCGGCGAGAAGAAGAATGGAGCGGACAGTGTTGGCGAAGACGAGTTTACGGTCGAAAAGGAAAAGGTCCCGCTCGAGGAGCAGAGGGAGGGGCGCGAAGGGATCCGGAGGGAATCTGGAGGGAGAGAGAGAGAGAGAGATGGGGAGAGAGTGGAGAAAGAGAGGGATGGTGAGAGAAAGAGAGGGATGGAGAGAATGAGAGGGATGGAGAGAGAGAGAGGGATGGAGAGAGAGAGGGATGGAGAGAGAGAGAGAGAGAGAGTGGAGAAAGAGTGGAGAAAGAGTGGAGAGAGAGAGAGGGATGATGAGAGGGAGTGGAGAAAGAGAGAGAGAGAGAGAGAGAGAGAGAGAGAGAGATGGAGAGGGATGGAGAGAGATGGAGAGAGAAATAGAGGGATGGAGAGAGAAAGAGAGGGATGAAGAGAGAGAGAGAGAGAGAGAGGGATGAAAAGAGAAAGAGAGGTATGGGGAGAAAGAGAGATGGAGAGAGAAAGAGAGGGATGGAGCGAGAAAGAGAGGGATGAAGAGAGAGAGAGAGAGAGAGAGAGAGAGAGTGATGAATACAGAAAGAGAGCGATGGGGAGAGAGAGAGAGATGGAGAGAGAAAGAAAGGGATGGAGAGAGAAAGAAAGGGATGAAAAGAGAGAGAGAGAGGGATGAAGAGAGAAAGAGAGGGATGGAGAGATCGAATGCGATAGAAGAGACTGACGCCATCTCCGGGTAAGGCAGCAGGTCCTGGATGCCATTTTTGAGCTCGTCGAGTGCGGGAATCGTCATGGGAAGCTCGTCCAGAGTGACGTCATTCTGAATATGAATATATTGACCCAAAGGTAGATAACTGTTTTCTGCTGACCTTCTCCTGATCCGTGAGATTTTCCGCGAGCCAAAATGGCTTGTGATCCTCCTGGAGAACCTTGCCGCCGTTATCGCGAGGCTTGATGTTCGACTCAAAGAAGAAAGTTTTGAAGTTCACGCTCTCTCTCTCTCTCTCCCTCTCTCTCTCTCTTTCTCCCTCTCTCTCTTCCCTTTCTTTCTTTCTCGCTCTCTCTCTCTCCCCTCTCTCTCTCTCTCTCTTTTCATTCTCTCTCTTCTCCTCTGCTTGTTATGTCTCTCTCTTCCCCTCTGTCTAACATTTTCGGCGAAGAGCTTTTCGATGCGGTCCCTGTACTCCTTGTCTCGAATTGGCTCATCCAGCATTTCGTTGGAGCTTAAATGAAATTTTATTTATTATGCTATTTCATTATCAAACTATCAAAGATGAAACCAGAGTTGTTCATGAAAACTGGTAATTTTCAAAATTTCCTTACAAAGCTCGCTGCTTGGGGAAGGCGGCGTTGTCGACGTTCGTCTTAAAAGAAAAGAATATTGATTTAGAGAGATGGTTTAGAGATGGGCGCTTTAGTAACATCAAATAGTTAGGAAAATTGCAAATGATTTGCAGTTGAATTTTTGCTCCTTTTAATTCTTACGTTATTTCTACATGATCAACTTCGTTTTATTAAGAGAGTTCTATTTGAAAATATAATTTTCTACATTATTTTTATAATTTTTAAATCTTTGAACCTTTGCCGGCGCAGCGTTTTCGCTCTCTTCCTTTCGCTGCTTCGCTTTCTTTGTGATCCTGAAAAAAAAGAATTGTTCTTTCTTATCAGTGAACACTCATAAACGCTCTTTTTATAAGGAGCATAAATTAGACTTTGAGGTCGCGCACATTTATTGAATGTATAATTTAAACTTGTAAATAAATGTTTCGTTTACATTACTTATCAAAGTAGGGTCGTTCACTTGTAAAAATTTTTTTTCCAATTCAAATTTATAATTTTCCGCAGAAACACGCACAACTTTTGATTTGTCATCCAGAATTACTCACTGTTCAAGAGAAAATTTTGCTTTATTCTACTTGAGCTCTTTTGAAATTCCGAACTTCGAATCTGCTATTTTTTAATCCATTTATTGATCAGATTTTCCTTAATTTAAACTTTATTTTCATCTTAGAAGAGCTATTTTCAGTCATTTGGAAATCATAAAAACGAGAGAAACGAACAGGTTGACTTTTTCCGAATTGATTACTGCCGTCTTCGCTTCCTAGAACAGAAGAGATGAATTTTGAAAGAAATGAGAGATGATTGTTTTATAGCTTGCGCCCAAAGAAGAACAATTTACTTGCAAGTAATTTGAGCTGGAATCTTTTGAAAAAGGAAAGTTCCCTTATTTCAGAAAAAGCATTGACGTCACCGTTCGAAGGCCAACAAGAATGTCAAGCAAGAGGTGGGCGGAGCAACGAAGGAAGTGGGCGTGGCTTACAATCGAAGGAAGTGGGCGTGGCTTACAATTAAGAGGGAGGAGCAACGAATTAAGTGGGCGTGGCTTACAATTAAGAGGGCGGAGCAACAAAGGAAGTGGGCGTGGCTTACAATTAAGAGGGCGGAGCAACGAAGGAAGTGGGCGTGGCTTACAATTAAGAGGACGGAGCAACGAATGAAGTGGGCGTGGCTTACAATTAAGAGGCCAGAGCAACGAAGGAAGTGGGCGTGGCTTACAATTAAGAGGGCGGAGCAAAGAAGGAAGTGGGCGTGGCTTACAATTAAGAGGCCAAAACAACGAAGGAAGTGGGTGTGGCTTACAATTAAGAGGGCGTTTTAGACACGGCAGAAAGAAAGATTCTAGCTCTCTCAGGAATCGCTAGGTGATGATAATTCTTTTTTTATTATAAAAATGCTATTAATTTAGAAGACGATGAACGAGAAGAATGCAACAAGTCCCTTGGTCGCTGCCATCATCGACGGTGGGAAATTTAATAAAAAATAATATTAATATGAATTTATAAAGTGATGTTATTGAAAATTTGTAATAGAGTTCGTCTAAGAATTAGCGCTAATTTTTTTTGCATTTTCCAGGACTACGGAAAGTTGTGCGAAGCCCTCTCCGCGTGCGGTCACTCGGTGAAGAATGAACAAGTTTGTGATATTTAAAAAGTTGTATTTTGAAGAAACGATAAAAAAATTTTGTTAATAAAGTAATTTAAAGCTTTTTATTTGAAGCGTGACAAGGGACTCATGCGGACTGGCAAGGTGCATAATTTATATGATTTTTTTTTAGCAATTATTTATTATATCTAATCAAAATGGTTTCTCATATTCTTATCATTGCAGCCCGGCTTCCACTTTCCACTTCCGAGACGGTGTCTACCGGAGCCCTTCCATTGACTCGATCATTGTGCGTTCATGCACAAGCTGCAACATTGACGACAAAATAATTTTCTAACTTCTTTGAAACAGTTTGAATGGATTAGAGTTGAAGAATTTTTTTTATTCATATTCGAATTAGAAGAAAAAAATTTCAGGGCGCCATTGTCTCGGAGTTTGCGTATGCTCCCGATAATGGAGAGGACGATTCTGATTGTGAGGTGCCATTCGGAAGCAAATGACTTATAACAGTGAAGAAAAGTAGTTTTAAAAAACTGAGATTTTTCTTATGCTTTTAATATGAATGAATTCGTTAGGATACTTCCTCGATCGTGACCACCGAAGTCTCCTCTCGTTCGGAAGTGAGCGTGGTAAGGAGATGTTAATTCATCTGTCTGTGTGCCGTAATTCATTTCTATACCGTAACCCGTCCTCCTCTTTATCCGTACTCCTACCGTTCTCCTTACCGTATCCATTAAACATACAGTATCCTTACAGTACTCGGAAGATTCGCTTGGTCTTCCGGTGACTCGTCGTCTCTCCGTGCAACACGAAGAACTCGCTCGACTTCGTCTTCATTGGCGGTCGCACGGCCAAGGCGGCCGAGCTCAAGTTTCGGTTGGAAGAACGATTCTTTTTCTCGCTGAACAAAAAATAATAAAATTTTGGAACAAGAACTACCAAAACGTCAATCGATTAAGCAAATATCGATTAATAGAAGTAAGTATCGATGGAAACAAATAATAGTGATCCGTTGATTGGAATGAATATAGCTTGCTTAAAGGAGCCTGCTGCTGCCGTTCGATCTGTACTACCGGCTGCCCGAGGATCTCTCGCTCGCCTCTCTGCCCGCCGCCCTTCAGCTCCACGTCGTCTGCACGGACTGGCGCGAAGATGTCCGTGTTTTGGCTTTTGTACAGTTATCTTATAGTTAGAAGACATTCAAAATTGCTCTATTAAAAATACTTGCTTCTAAACGAAAATCCTTTGCCCAGGCTCACCACTTCCCGATCGTCGAAGTCAGAAAGGGCGGCTGCAGCGGCTACTTTGTCCAGCGCTACGTCATTGACACTGTACGAAATTTTTTTATTTATTTTAATTATTTCATAGAATTTTCTATTTACTCCATGAGTACACGTCCTTTTTTTTAAATTGTGATTTTATTAAACATGTAAAAAATATCTGTTGAATTGTCTAATTCCAGGCTCTTATTTGAATTAAGATTAAAAATAACACATTTTTACATTTATTTATGTATTTCCCCAGTTCCCTGCGCTGCGCGCACTTGTGGACTTCCACTTCGAGCACGGCTTTGGCTTCACGAGAGCCGATTCTTCCTTCTCGTCGATGACGTTACGCGGCTAAGCATCTCGCCCTTGATCAGACTCCGCCCCCAAGCGGACTCCGCCCCCAAAACAGACTCCGCCCAAAACCGAATCCACCCCCAAAACCGACTCCACCCCAAAACCGAATCCACCCCCAATACCAACTCCACCCCCAAATCCGAATCCTTCTTTTTTTGGTGTCCTGATTTTCGCTCAAATGATTATCGCTCAAATGATTTTCACTCAAATTTTTTTTTTTATTATTGCTCAAATGATTTTAGCTCAATCTTTTTTCAACAGTTGATGATTTTCGCTCAATTTTTTTTTATGGTAAGTGATTTTTGCTCAAAAAATTTTTTTTTTTTACTAGTGCATCCAGAATGCGAATAAGAAGTGCGAACATTGTCGAATAACCTAATTCGACAATGTTTGCACTTACAATTAATAATTCCAGCAATTAAAAGGCGCTTAAAAGGCCAACAGTAGTAATTGCTGTTCGCACTCTGTTATTTTGACTGCAAATTGACTACAAACGAGAGAACCGTCTAACGTCGACTTCGAACATCTTCTTCCTAGCGAAATCATTGTACCTCAATCCGCTGACGATGAGTACTCCTTTCTCTAACGGAGCCAAGCGTGCCCGTTTGGTCGCGTACTCTTCTTCTTCTTCTTCTTCTGCGGTTTCTTCGGTGGCTTCAACCCCTTCCCCTTCACCTCCTTCCCTATCGCGGTCGCCTTCTCCTTCCACTTCTTCCCTCCAACCTTCTCCCGCTCGATTCATCACAACTAAGCAAGGGCGACAAATGCTGTCATTTGAATCCCAACTTCATTTGTCAACGGCTAGAGGAAGCTGCCAGGTTTGAGTCCAATTATCAACAGAATTAATGGCAAGTTGGAGAGAAGAACGGGGCATGTTGTTACTAAAAGACCTGAAGACTTTTAAGTCATCAGCGAAACAGCGAGCAATGCAAAGATGAGGAGAGACAACATCAGGGAGATCAGCAGTATAAAGCGTAAATAAGAGAGGGCCAATAACAGTGCCTTGTGGGATACCACTAAGAACGGGGCGAGGAGAGGAGAGAGAGCTTCCTACACGTACAACGAAAGTTCGACCAGAGAGAAACTCAGAAACCCAGCTAACTACTTTGGGGGGAAGAGAAAAGTGCTTAAGTTTATGGATGAGCTTGGGGTGGCGAACGCGGTCAAAAGCCTTGGAATGATCGAAGTAAATAACATCGGTGAATAGGCCATTGTGGAGAGAATTGGTCCAATGCTCAAGACAATCGAGAAGCTGAAATTCAATGGATCGCCTACGGCGAAAACCGTACTGTTCATCGGGGATCAGTTGGGCGTCTTCGCACCAGTTTAATAGTTTTCGGCAGAGTAGCTTTTCAAATAAACGAGAGAACATGCATGTTATAGAAATGGGACGATAGTTGGAGGGATCAGAAAAAGGAGGTTTCTTTTTAATAAGGACTATGACGGAACGTTTCCAAATGGAAGGAATGGTGGCAGAATTGTAGGAATAGTTAAATATATGTTCGAGCGATTCGCTAATTGGAATTCCTAATCTCTTAATGAAGCTGATATTAAAGTTATCAGGGGTTCTAGAAGTAGAGCTGGGCCAGGATTCAATAAGGCGGAATATGTCATGTCTAGCAAAACTGAGGTCAAAAGCGGAGGGATGGAGTGGAGGAGTAGTGGAGATTGGTGGGAGGGTGCCGTCATCGGCTGTGAAGGACTGGGAAAATGTTGAGGCAAGTAGTTGAGCCTTGTCTATATCAGAGAAACAGTCGGGTAAGGGGGGCCGAGCAAGGGTATCAACTCCGCGAGGTTTGGTTGCGGTGCGATTTCTAATGAAACGATAAAAAAGAGACATATTTTTAGAAAGGACAACATGTTTCTCAACATTGCGAGAATACTTATCAACAGCCTTACAGTAAAGGGAATTAGCCCTAGAAAAATCTTCCTTAGTCTTGGGAGAGGGGTTGGAAATTGATAATTGCCATAGAGAAAAACGTTTAAGTTGGAGGCGTAGGATGGGTCAGGAAGGCGAGCACCATGAGGGCTGACACGCTTAAATGGAACGAAGAGGGAATCAGCCAGATGAATGGCAGAGGACAGTTGGTTGTACATGACTTCAATATCTAAGGTAGTGAAGTGAAGGGAAGGGAAGCCTATGTCCAGAAGAAAAGCATTTGCAGAGTCGTAATCTGCATTAAAATAATCTTTAACAAAAGTAAAAGTAGGGATAGCAAAGGAAAGAGAAATGTTGGCATTAATAGCAGAGTGATCGGAAGTAGAGAATGGAGGGGAGACAGTGATATTGGTGACAAGTCCTGGTGTGTTGCAAAGTAAAAGATCTAAAAAGTGGTTGTTGCAAGTGGGGGCAGGGGACAGCTGGGCAAGCTGACAGGAGAGGGTGAAATCGTAGAAGAGTTTTGATAGGGAAGAAATGGTAGGGGGGACTGGAGAATGCCAGGTGAGATCAGGGAAATTAAAATCACCGGAAATTATAGAAGGATGAAGGCACGTGGAGAGATCGCGAAGGTTCTTGATAAGATCAGAAGTAGGCCCGGCAAGACAAGAGGGTGCACGGTATACTAAAATAATGCGAATAGTGTGTGAATCAATAGATAGATCGACAGCTAAAAGCTCAAAAGAATCTTTGACGGAAAGAGAAGAGACAACTTTGGGAGATAATATGGAGTGGATCAAAATGGCAACGCCGCCTCCTTTTCTTCGAACTCTATCTTGACGGAGAACTATGTAGGAAGGATTGCCAGCGAGAAGAAAGCTATCTGGAACTTTAGAGGAAAGCCAGGTCTCAGTAATGCAGATGATAGAAAAGGATTTGGACAGAGTGATAGAAAGTTCAGCAGTCTTGTTGAGAATAGAGCGAGAGTTGAAAGAATAAAGAGAGAGCAGAGAAGTGGTAGTGGGGGAGGAGGTTAGACACCTGCGAGAGATATCATTCAATAGTGGAAGAGAGGCTGAGGTTGGGGGAAAGGGGAGTAGAGAGGTGTGAAACGGTTATAGTGGGAGAAATTGGGAGTAGGAGGAAGCGGGAGAGGGTTGAGGTGGTTGTGGTGATAAGGGGATAGAGTGTGCGATTGGCAGAGAGGATGGCGGATGGTGGGGCGAGAGTGAGAGAAACGGCGCCGAGAGAAGAGGACAGGTTGAGAGAGAGGGACTGGGTGTGGAATGGTGGTGTGAGGAGGGCGGGTGGTGACGACGGGCCTGGCAGCGGAGCGCTGACCAGGAGGGGTGAAGTAGGAGGAGATGTCGGGGTTGATGCGGGGGGTGGGGATGAGGCCACGCTGGGCAAAGGTGAGAGAAGGGCGAAGATGGCATTGATAGAAGTCAATTGTGCGCCTAAGGCGAGGCGACTTACGAATAGCTTCCTGCTGGAGGGCAGAGGTAGACATGACTACTTTGACAATTGAATAATTGTTGCGGATACCGATGAGATAGGCAGAGACAGGGATGGCGGAAACGCCGATAGAGTCAAGGAGACGGATGGTGGCATCAATAATCCAAAGAGCACGAGAAGAAGGAGAGCCAGTGGGAACAGACAATCCAGTAATAACAAAAGAGCGCCTACGCTCGGAACGGTCAGCGACTTCGTCAGGGGTCTCAGCATTAAAGTTTCAATCGGTTTGAGCCGTAGGAATGGAGGGAGCGGGGTGAGAGGTGGGGGAATTCATGGTGCAGTCAGGGTCAGGAAGGGGAATGGGAGAGGAGGAGGCTTCGAGAGAGGCAAGCCTGGCATCCTTGGAGGCGAGTTCGGTGGTGAGGGCATCGATCTGCTGCTGCTGTTGGCTGACCGTGAGATAGAGAGCGTTCAGCTTGGCCACGAGGGAGTCAATCTTGGAGGAGATGAGCTGGTCGGTGTCGAGGGCCTCAGAGGAAGATGGTGAACCGAGGGCTTGGCGTTTGCGAGTCTGGAAGAGAGAAGCGAGCGAGCCAAGAGGAGAGACAGCTGGAGCGGGGGTCGAAGACCCAGACATAACTTCAGAGGGGCCAACGAAAGTAGGTCACATAAATCCCTGGCCCAGGGGAAGAGGAGAAAGGGCCAGAAGAGAAGGATTCAGAGGGCGAATCAGGTAACCTTGAGTGGTGCCAATAGAACGATTTGGTCCCCCTTGGCACGAGGGGACAGGCCGAGAGAAGACGGAGCAAATGTAGCTCACGACCGCACGTCAAGAGAGAGACGGGTCAGGGGAAGAGAGGACGAGAAGCGAGTCACTGGCTGCGGCTACGGACCAGGAAGAAGAGGAGAGGGACGCAACCGGGTGGATGACGTGCATTCTCGAAGCGGAATGGAGGTGGGCTTGAGATTTAAAGAATCTAGCGTTGGAGAGAGAGAGAGAGAAAGAAAATGAGAGCCAGAACGAGAAACTGTGAGGAGAAGGAATAAAGTGTTGGGGCACTAATATGTGAAATAACGCATACCCATTGTGGCATTTCTCTCTCTAATTAGGTAAGATTAAATTAGTTGTAAAGTGGTTAACGACGATTTGTGTAAATGCTTACAATTAGGTAATGTCTGAGAGAGAGAGAGAGAGAGAGAGAGAGAGAGATAGAGCAATGAAGGCCTCGGACCCTCTGACGGCTACGGAGCCTTCTGCGAAGGAGACGAATATGTTGGACCGTGATGGGGTGCATGAAAGGAATCGTCCGCTCAAACTGCTCAATCGCCTCCGTGAGAATCTTCACCCAGCCGACGAGGAGGCTTAATAAAATATGTTGATTCTTGTTAAAAATAATATTTCACCCTCAATTACAATAAAAATTTTATTAATCAGTTTAATTTTGAAAAAAAAACTTATTTACAACCAGACACTGCCAATTCGTGCTCCCATCGAAATCTCAGTTCTTACGATTCCAGGACATCGGTAAAATACTTTCGTGGAATAATTTTAAGATTTTAAGATTTTAAGATCTTTGGTTTATTCTAAATCTTAATTATTTTTATTATTCTTTTTATTACTTGGAAATAGATTCAGTTGTAGGGATTCTCTTCCCGTGTCCATTCTCTTCTGTTTTCCCTTGTTCTTTTCCCGTTTTGCCCTCCTCCCTCCTTCGCACCTCTGCCGCAGATACGCTTTTCAACTACCCCTACCGTTTAGCCCTCACAGGCCAACTCTCTACCGTATCCCGGAGACTCCCAATAGCAATCAAAGCAAAATGCTAAAGAAATCAAACAAGACGAAGAATCAAAACAATATTTATTCGACGGCGATGTCCTTTAATAACGTAATATTGATACAGAGTGAAGAGATGAATCCTCAAAAGGGGAAAGTGGCGCACCTATTGACTTCGATTCATTCAGTTTCATGCTCGAAGAAATTTCAATAACAAACCATGAGATGCGAATGATGTTAGATATAAAAGAGCGAGGAATAGTACTGTTTTAGTATTATTAATAAAGAGACCGTACAATGGAGCGAGCTGAGCGGAGAAGTTCGGAGAAAGCAGCGACCAGCACGCGGAGAGGGCGATCTCAGTCACCACTACTTCATGGAATTGCCTGTTTGTTCGATTCTCTGTATGTTCACGTTTTGACCATACAGTTATGTATATTAGGAGGGATAAGCTTCGTCATAATCTCTGTCTAGTCTTCGCCGGCCACTTCGACGAAATCGCCGCTGCCCCCCACCGACCGCCCACTTCCATGTGAGCATTCCATCCGCACGTTGTCAAGAATAGCGAATAAACAGCTTTTAAAGAGGATGGCAGGCCAAATTCGTGCTCTCAGGTACTTTGTTGCAGGCCTAGCCTTCTAATCATTGAACCAACTGGTTACTCTTGGTTACTGAAAAAAAAATTATTAATCCCATCGAAATGTCTCTTTCTAGGATTCCTGAACACCTGTAAAATATTTCCGTGGGGTCATTTTAAGCTTTCTGAAACGAATACGACCTAATCAATCCTTCTTGCTTTTTTTATTTTTATTTTAGTTGTTTTTAATGCTTGAAAATAGATTCATTCGGATTCTCAACTCTTTCCCCATATCCATTCTCATTTGTTTTTCTCTAGTTCTTTACCGTTTTGCCCTTCAACCCCAATCTTCCTAACTTATGGCGCTGCTCCCTTTTCTCATACCGTTTAGCCTTCTTCCAGGCGAACCCCCTACCGTATACCCGAGAGTCCGATTGAAATCGACGCAAAATGCTAAAAAAAAATCTAATAAGGTTAAAAAACAATCATAGTTTATTCGACGAAGTCCTCCTTTAATTATGTCACAGTGATACAGAAAGAACTGATGAATCCTCAAGAGTGGTGCAATAATTGACAGCTCTCTTGAGGATTCATTCAGTTTCCTGCTGCTTGTTATGGAGGAGGTGCGATCGAGAAGCCATGATGAACAGGGCAGAATTAAAGGTTGGAAAAAAAAGAAAAAGAAAAAAAATAAAGCATTAAAGCCATAATAAACTTAGCAGTAACAGAACTCAAACTCATGTGATAAGCCAATATACATTTCCGCAGGGCAAATTGAGAACTACGTTACATTATTTATACTCTTGACAGCAAAAAGAACGTAAATATAAGGACAGAAATATATGGGGCTAAAAAGTAAAATTTGGGACAGAAAATATTTTGTGGCAAAAAAAGGTAAATTTGTGACACAGAAAAGTTTAGCGATATTTAAACATGCACGAAACGTAACCGTAATTGTTTGTTTTTTCCTGACTAATGTATTCTCGTCTCTAAAAAGTACATATGTATGTATATGCTCTATCGCCCTTAATTCATTCAAAAAGCGCGAATTCAAGATACGTTTTTTCCCCCTTTTAAGTACATGCTTGCGCCGGCGCTCGAAACTAGCCATAGCAGCTACTCGGTGCAAGGAGTGAGCCGCCCGGCGTCCGTGCTCTACCGATGGACGGACGTGAACGAAGCGGACGAGGCGCAGGCGATGTGGATCGACGAGTACCACCCACTCTACGAGGAATTCGCGCGCGTCGACGCGGCGACCACGCGGTGGCCGGAGACGGAATTCGCTATCCTCAACGCGGCGCCCTCGCGGTGGCCGGAGACGTCCGGCGGCGTGCAAAGATTCTTCTTCTCGGATAACCATTAAGAAAACTCTGGAAATGAAGTTATTTAAGCTGGAAGTGAAGCTGACCGACCTCGACCTCGGTCGCTCGACGACGCTGAGGCTGCGAGAAGAGCCGACCGACTGGAACAAGACGCTGAGCCCGGACGGCGTCGTGCACTCTCCAGACGGGCGAGTCTTCTTCGTCCTCGACAGAATTCTATATCAGGCAGTTTAATCTCTTTTCTTTTATTCGAGAGATGAAATGTTATATTATATTTTATTACATTACTCGACAAATGTACACATATTATACGTACTATTGTGACATCGCCATCCAATTCCTCCCTTTTCCAGATGCGCCTGAGGGGCGTGGCTCCACTGAGTGAGATCGCCCTCTCCATGTGCTGGTCGCTGCTCTCTCCGAACGTCTCCGCCCAGCTGAAAAATAACTTTTCCTTTGACCCTCTCTCCATTGCGCGTTCTCTTTAGTAATAACATTAAAAGTATTATTCCTCGCTCGTTTACTGTGATCAATAATTCCTAACTCATGACTCTGTTATTGATCTTTTCCGAGCAGGAAACTGAATGAATCCTCAAGAGAGCTGTCAATTATTGCACCACTCTTGAGGATTCATCAGTTCTTTCTGTATCACTGTGACATAATTAAAGGAGGACTTCGTCGAATAAACTATGATTGTTTTTTAACCTTATTAGATTTTTTTTTAGCATTTTGCGTCGATTTCAATCGGACTCTCGGGTATACGGTAGGGGGTTCGCCTGGAAGAAGGCTAAACGGTATGAGAAAAGGGAGCAGCGCCATAAGTTAGGAAGATTGGGGTTGAAGGGCAAAACGGTAAAGAACTAGAGAAAAACAAATGAGAATGGATATGGGGAAAGAGTTGAGAATCCGAATGAATCTATTTTCAAGCATTAAAAACAACTAAAATAAAAATAAAAAAAGCAAGAAGGATTGATTAGGTCGTATTCGTTTCAGAAAGCTTAAAATGACCCCACGGAAATATTTTACAGGTGTTCAGGAATCCTAGAAAGAGACATTTCGATGGGATTAATAATTTTTTTTTCAGTAACCAAGAGTAACCAGTTGGTTCAATGATTAGAAGGCTAGGCCTGCAACAAAGTACCTGAGAGCACGAATTTGGCCTGCCATCCTCTTTAAAAGCTGTTTATTCGCTATTCTTGACAACGTGCGGATGGAATGCTCACATGGAAGTGGGCGGTCGGTGGGGGGCAGCGGCGATTTCGTCGAAGTGGCCGGCGAAGACTAGACAGAGATTATGACGAAGCTTATCCCTCCTAATATACATAACTGTATGGTCAAAACGTGAACATACAGAGAATCGAACAAACAGGCAATTCCATGAAGTAGTGGTGACTGAGATCGCCCTCTCCGCGTGCTGGTCGCTGCTTTCTCCGAACTTCTCCGCTCAGCTCGCTCCATTGTACGGTCTCTTTATTAATAATACTAAAACAGTACTATTCCTCGCTCTTTTATATCTAACATCATTCGCATCTCATGGTTTGTTATTGAAATTTCTTCGAGCATGAAACTGAATGAATCGAAGTCAATAGGTGCGCCACTTTCCCCTTTTGAGGATTCATCTCTTCACTCTGTATCAATATTACGTTATTAAAGGACATCGCCGTCGAATAAATATTGTTTTGATTCTTCGTCTTGTTTGATTTCTTTAGCATTTTGCTTTGATTGCTATTGGGAGTCTCCGGGATACGGTAGAGAGTTGGCCTGTGAGGGCTAAACGGTAGGGGTAGTTGAAAAGCGTATCTGCGGCAGAGGTGCGAAGGAGGGAGGAGGGCAAAACGGGAAAAGAACAAGGGAAAACAGAAGAGAATGGACACGGGAAGAGAATCCCTACAACTGAATCTATTTCCAAGTAATAAAAAGAATAATAAAAATAATTAAGATTTAGAATAAACCAAAGATCTTAAAATCTTAAAATCTTAAAATTATTCCACGAAAGTATTTTACCGATGTCCTGGAATCGTAAGAACTGAGATTTCGATGGGAGCACGAATTGGCAGTGTCTGGTTGTAAATAAGTTTTTTTTTCAAAATTAAACTGATTAATAAAATTTTTATTGTAATTGAGGGTGAAATATTATTTTTAACAAGAATCAACATATTTTATTAAGCCTCCTCGTCGGCTGGGTGAAGATTCTCACGGAGGCGATTGAGCAGTTTGAGCGGACGATTCCTTTCATGCACCCCATCACGGTCCAACATATTCGTCTCCTTCGCAGAAGGCTCCGTAGCCGTCAGAGGGTCCGAGGCCTTCATTGCTCTATCTCTCTCTCTCTCTCTCTCTCTCTCTCTCTCAGACATTACCTAATTGTAAGCATTTACACAAATCGTCGTTAACCACTTTACAACTAATTTAATCTTACCTAATTAGAGAGAGAAATGCCACAATGGGTATGCGTTATTTCACATATTAGTGCCCCAACACTTTATTCCTTCTCCTCACAGTTTCTCGTTCTGGCTCTCATTTTCTTTCTCTCTCTCTCTCTCCAACGCTAGATTCTTTAAATCTCAAGCCCACCTCCATTCCGCTTCGAGAATGCACGTCATCCACCCGGTTGCGTCCCTCTCCTCTTCTTCCTGGTCCGTAGCCGCAGCCAGTGACTCGCTTCTCGTCCTCTCTTCCCCTGACCCGTCTCTCTCTTGACGTGCGGTCGTGAGCTACATTTGCTCCGTCTTCTCTCGGCCTGTCCCCTCGTGCCAAGGGGGACCAAATCGTTCTATTGGCACCACTCAAGGTTACCTGATTCGCCCTCTGAATCCTTCTCTTCTGGCCCTTTCTCCTCTTCCCCTGGGCCAGGGATTTATGTGACCTACTTTCGTTGGCCCCTCTGAAGTTATGTCTGGGTCTTCGACCCCCGCTCCAGCTGTCTCTCCTCTTGGCTCGCTCGCTTCTCTCTTCCAGACTCGCAAGCGCCAAGCCCTCGGTTCACCATCTTCCTCTGAGGCCCTCGACACCGACCAGCTCATCTCCTCCAAGATCGACTCCCTCGTGGCCAAGCTGAACGCTCTCTATCTCACGGTCAGCCAACAGCAGCAGCAGATCGATGCCCTCACCACCGAACTCGCCTCCAAGGATGCCAGGCTTGCCTCTCTCGAAGCCTCCTCCTCTCCCATTCCCCTTCCTGACCCTGACTGCACCATGAATTCCCCCACCTCTCACCCCGCTCCCTCCATTCCTACGGCTCAAACCGATTGAAACTTTAATGCTGAGACCCCTGACGAAGTCGCTGACCGTTCCGAGCGTAGGCGCTCTTTTGTTATTACTGGATTGTCTGTTCCCACTGGCTCTCCTTCTTCTCGTGCTCTTTGGATTATTGATGCCACCATCCGTCTCCTTGACTCTATCGGCGTTTCCGCCATCCCTGTCTCTGCCTATCTCATCGGTATCCGCAACAATTATTCAATTGTCAAAGTAGTCATGTCTACCTCTGCCCTCCAGCAGGAAGCTATTCGTAAGTCGCCTCGCCTTAGGCGCACAATTGACTTCTATCAATGCCATCTTCGCCCTTCTCTCACCTTTGCCCAGCGTGGCCTCATCCCCACCCCCCGCATCAACCCCGACATCTCCTCCTACTTCACCCCTCCTGGTCAGCGCTCCGCTGCCAGGCCCGTCGTCACCACCCGCCCTCCTCACACCACCATTCCACACCCAGTCCCTCTCTCTCAACCTGTCCTCTTCTCTCGGCGCCGTTTCTCTCACTCTCGCCCCACCATCCGCCATCCTCTCTGCCAATCGCACACTCTATCCCCTTATCACCACAACCACCTCAACCCTCTCCCGCTTCCTCCTACTCCCAATTTCTCCCACTATAACCGTTTCACACCTCTCTACTCCCCTTTCCCCCAACCTCAGCCTCTCTTCCACTATTGAATGATATCTCTCGCAGGTGTCTAACCTCCTCCCCCACTACCACTTCTCTGCTCTCTCTTTATTCTTTCAACTCTCGCTCTATTCTCAACAAGACTGCTGAACTTTCTATCACTCTGTCCAAATCCTTTTCTATCATCTGCATTACTGAGACCTGGCTTTCCTCTAAAGTTCCAGATAGCTTTCTTCTCGCTGGCAATCCTTCCTACATAGTTCTCCGTCAAGATAGAGTTCGAAGAAAAGGAGGCGGCGTTGCCATTTTGATCCACTCCATATTATCTCCCAAAGTTGTCTCTTCTCTTTCCGTCAAAGATTCTTTTGAGCTTTTAGCTGTCGATCTATCTATTGATTCACACACTATTCGCATTATTTTAGTATACCGTGCACCCTCTTGTCTTGCCGGGCCTACTTCTGATCTTATCAAGAACCTTCGCGATCTCTCCACGTGCCTTCATCCTTCTATAATTTCCGGTGATTTTAATTTCCCTGATCTCACCTGGCATTCTCCAGTCCCCCCTACCATTTCTTCCCTATCAAAACTCTTCTACGATTTCACCCTCTCCTGTCAGCTTGCCCAGCTGTCCCCTGCCCCCACTTGCAACAACCACTTTTTAGATCTTTTACTTTGCAACACACCAGGACTTGTCACCAATATCACTGTCTCCCCTCCATTCTCTACTTCCGATCACTCTGCTATTAATGCCAACATTTCTCTTTCCTTTGCTATCCCTACTTTTACTTTTGTTAAAGATTATTTTAATGCAGATTACGACTCTGCAAATGCTTTTCTTCTGGACATAGGCTTCCCTTCCCTTCACTTCACTACCTTAGATATTGAAGTCATGTACAACCAACTGTCCTCTGCCATTCATCTGGCTGATTCCCTCTTCGTTCCATTTAAGCGTGTCAGCCCTCATGGTGCTCGCCTTCCTGACCCATCCTACGCCTCCAACTTAAACGTTTTTCTCTATGGCAATTATCAATTTCCAACCCCTCTCCCAAGACTAAGGAAGATTTTTCTAGGGCTAATTCCCTTTTCTTCCTGGTCCGTAGCCGCAGCCAGTGACTCGCTTCTCGTCCTCTCTTCCCCTGACCCTGATCAGTTACTCTGTGAGTACCGAATCCTTCCGCTCTCCTCGCTGCCCACCTCCTGCGACCTCGGAGGTCGCGACCTCTTCCCAAGTGGCTGCCACTTCAACGTCCGCATTTTACGTGCTGGTAATCTTCCGAATCCCGTCCTCTTTCTCGATGAGCGAACTCTCGCCACCATCGAATGTCTCTCCAATGATGGCGTCAACGTCGACTGGCGACTGATGTTCATCCACGTTGGCAATTCTGAACTAGCCATCTCTCACTCAGCCGCTTTCCGCTTCGCGGGAAGCGAAGGCGCGTCGCCGCGAATGATTCGGATGGGTTCGCGCGACACGCAACAACTCGAGCTCAAGCTGTTCATGTCGGCGGGGCGCAAGGTCGACCTCTTCAAAGTGGAGTGCAATGACGCTGGTGACGTCAGGATTACGAGGCTACTCAACTGCACGACATGGATGAGGTGGCAACACGAGGCCATGATGAGCAGGTCAGAATTCAAGGTTGGCACGGACGACAGAAGTTACTGTAGTCGAAACCTACAGTAGTGAGAAGATGCAATAGTCAGCAGAAAAAAATATTCAGAAGATACAGTAGTCATAACTATACCACCTCCTTAACTCTAGCTAGAAGAATTTCGGCGACTTTTTAAGCAAGATTGAAGAGGCCAACATTGATTACTTTTTCTCTCGAAATGCACGTTGGTTTTTTTTCTTTCTAAAAATAAGTAAATAAGATTTTCTCTCTAAGATAAAAATAGATATACTGTCTGTATTTAAATGTAATTAGCCGTAATCTGTTTGCTTTTTCCTGACTATTGTAGTCTTTTCTCTATAAAGTGAGTGCTCTCCAAGGCCTTCCTTCATTTAAAAAGCACGAATTCAAGCTTACGATTTTCCCCTTTCCTTGCGCCGGCCCTCGAAAGTTGGAACAGCGGCAACCTGCCGGGAAGCGTGCACCGCTACCACCGCCGCTGTCCGGCGTCCGTGCTCTACCGACGGACGAGCGTGAGAGCGGACGCGCCGCAGACGATATGGGTCGGCAAATACCGCCCACTCTACGAGGAATTCGCGCGCGTCGACGCGGCAACCACGCGGTGGTCGGAGAAGTTCGCCGGCGTGCAAAGATTCTTCTTCTCGACGAGCAAGTCCGCTCATAGTCAGGTCAGTAGGTTTATTCTCAACCCGCCAGTTTTCACGTTACTATTGCTCAGAATGTAATGAAAGAAAATCGCTCAAATGTTGTGGATATATGTTTTATGCCGAGAATGAACTTACCTACATAGAACAACACAAAGGTTAATTATTCCCCGGATTAGCAATGGAAGACGAATAATAGCTGAAAATGAAGTGAACGAAAGATTTGAGCTGGAAGTGAAGCTGACCGACCTCGACCTCGGTCGCTCGACGACGCTGAGGCTGCGAGAAGAGCCGACCGACTGGAACAAGACGCTGAGCCCGGACGGCGTCGTGCACTCTCCTGAAGGGCGAGTCTTCTTCGTCAGAGACCGCCTTTTATATCAGGCGTTGTCTTTTCTTTTATGCAAGACATCAAATGTTATATTACATTCCATTACTAGTTATCAGTAAGTTACATATACACGCAGTATATATACATACTTTTGTGACATCATCCTATTCCCCGTTTTCCAGATACGCCTGAGGGGCGTGAGGAGAGAGCAGGGATGTAGAACAAAAAACTCCCTGACCAAAAAAAATTTTTGACCAAAAAAAACCGGTTTTTTTGAGGACAAAAAACAAAAAGAAGAAATTTTTTGTACAAAAAACAAAAAATAACAAAAAAAACCAAAAAAAGTTGCATTAATCGCAATTATAGAAGAGAAAATTGGTCTACAACACCCCTTACACAATAAAAGTCGTAAAACAAATTTGGAGATGACAATTATACTAAAAAAAAGATATAACGAGTTGAGAAATTAGAACCCTCTAATGTTAAAATTTTGCTGGAGGAAGAGACATCCGGAAGTCTCTCTATCTCTCTCTTCGCTTTTGTTTTTTTCCCTTAATCTTCCTGATTGTCATCAATCTTTGTATTGTGGCTTTCTTCTCAGCTCAGCCAGGGAATGATCAAAAATAGTATTCTTCATGTAAAAAAGTCAACAATGGTTGCAGGCCCTCAGGCAGCTTGGGAAGCGGAGGTTGCGGAGGGCACCGTATACCGGGAAAGGGTGAATGAAGAATGGGGAAAAAGGAATAGGGAGAGGATGGTCTGACCCACGGGGATAGGACAAGAGAAAGCGAGAGAGCAAGCAAATAAAGAGTTTTTTTCATCCTTCTTTCTCCCCTCTTTCTCTTGCTCTCTTTCTTTCTCCCCCTCTCCTTTTCTATCTCCTTCCTTTTGCTCTCTCTGTCTCTCTCACCCCCTCTATCTCTCCCTCTCCCAACCATTCCTTGTATTCGCGCTCTGTGCTCTTTTCGGCCTCTCGTTGTTCTTCGCTCTACCTGAATGATGTCTGTAAATAAATGTCCATCATCATCAGTCCACCCGGTCAGTCTACACTTTCATAATCATTACGCAAACTTCCCCCCAACGTGTTCTTCTATTACTCTCTCACTCTCTCTCTCTCGCTCTCTCTCTCTCTCTCTCTCGCTCTCTCTCTCTCTCTCTCTCTCTCTCTTTCTGTGCCCCACCAGCCTGTCCACTCCGTGTATTCCTTCAAAATCCCACACTCTCCTTCTCTCCTTCTCTCTCTCTCTCCTTCTCTCTCTCCTTCTCTCTCCTTCTCTAGTTCTCTCTCTCCTTCTCTCTCTCCTTCTCTCTCTCTCTCTATTATCACTCATCCCCACTCATATTAATTCCAATAAAACATATTCGAAACCAAAGTCCCGGCCATTTAACAGCTTTTAATTATCAGTTATAGTTGTATCATGCACCCGAAAGATTCCAAGTTGCTCTATGCCAGAAAGATGAGGGAGTGAAGCAAATGGAGCAAGAAAGAAACAAAACAAAAGAAAGAGAGAGAGAGAGAGAGAGAGAGAGAGAGAGAGAGAGAAAGAGATAGGGAGAGGAGGGATGGAGCAAGAACAGTATATTGATTTTTTTTACTTTCACCATTAATTCCTTTAGTAGCTGTTCTTTGTCAAAGATTAGGAACATATCGAGAGGAGATTTTATTTCAGTGCCTCATGTGTTTTCAATTGCAATTAAGACTTCTTGTGCCCATATTCCATTAGTTATCATCTTCAATTATCCATCGTCATCAACACCTCCTTTCAATGTCGAACATTTGCTATGTAAGTCATTCTTCTGGCTGACTGAGGTAAAAGATTGAAGGATTCATACTGTATTAAAATTTTTTTAGAATGTACAGAGTGGTGGCTTCTTCAGATCTAGAGTGGCTATCGAGCACTCTAGATCTGAAGAGCCACCACTCTGTACATTCTGTCTTCCTGTTTGCTTGTGAATATAAAGAAAGAGAGAAATGAAGGGAGAGAGAGAGAGAGTGAGAGAGCGAGAGGGTTTAAGAAAGGAGAGGGAGGAAGAGATAGAGAGGGAGTGAGAGAGAAATAGAGAAGGCAGAAGGAGCGGTTTATTTATGCGTGGCACTCTGACGACCATTGGTTGAAGACCCTGCCAAACCAACTAAAAAATCCGCGTTTTTTTGAGTTTTGACCTGTTTTGTGGGATTTTTGCAGCGTCTGCAAAAATATACATGTACTAAACTGCATATTTTTTGTTCAACTTTATACGCGTACAAACGTGAGCAAATAAAAATGCGCATAAATATACACGTACAAACGTTCACAGAAATCACTCTGAAATATGAGCACGTATATACGCGTACAATAGTGTGCAAAAAAAATTGAGCAGGAAAATACGTGTACATAAATGCTCAAGAATTTTGGTCAGGAAAGTACGCGTACAAAGTGCTCAGTATTTTTGCACAAAAAAATACGCGTACAAAAGTGCTCAGTATTTTTGCACAAAAAAGTACGCGTACAAAAGTGCTCAAAATTTTTGCAGAAAAAAAGTACGCGTACAAAGTGCTCAAAATTTTTGCGCACAAAACCACGTGTACAAAAGTGCAAGAAATTTTGGGTCAAAAAGGACGCGTATAAAAGTACTCAAAAGTTTGGGGGAGGACCCAACTGCTACTTTTTAACGAGCCAGAATGAAAAATGGCGCCAAAAACATACTTTGAAAATAGAATTCACATTAATAGAAACGGAAGCACCTGACAATTCATTAAATATATTAGCATATTAACTGATGGTACGTGAGGTAATAGTAAAAATAAATAAGTGCAAGATAAATATATGAATGAGTCCATCTCGGGCCATCGATCACACATTCTATTACATCCATTCGCGAGGGGGCCTGGCCCTGCCAAGCTCGCTGTTCGCAGGGTTGCGAAGCAGCCACTTGGAGACAATGGAAGAGAAGACGAGCCGACATGCTTACGACGAGAGGGCGCTCGTCATCTTCGAGGAGAGCGATTCAATTGTAGAAGACAAAGTCCTCGAGGAACTACCATAGTCATGTATGCACATACTTCCGAGAGAGAATGAGAAGAGATAGAGAGAAGACAGACAGGGAAAGAGAGAGCAAGAGAGAGAGAGTGAGAGAGAGAGAGCGAGAGTGATAGAGGGGGGGGGAGAGAAAGAGAGCTAACCTCAAGCAAAGATGATCTTACCCGCAGCTTAGGCAACCGCATACGCATTCGAATTTCGGAAGCCTTTCGTTGCACATGATGAGAGAGAGAGAGAGAGAGAAATCAGATAGAGAACGAGAAAGGAATGAGAGTGAGAAAGTAATAAGAAGAGACAGAGGTAAGCATTGCACAAGTCGTCACATTTCACCTTATTTAATCATAATTAGACCGAAAGATGTCAGCTATACATAATTAACCGTAAACTGCAATGTAGTGCCTCGCCTTCTTTTTATTTCGTCGGATCTCTCGTTCTATCTCTTCCTCTCTCTCTCTCTCTCTCTCTCTCTATCTCTCTTTCTCTCTCTTTCTATCTCTCTCTCTCTCTTTCTCTCTCTCTCTCTCTCTCTCTCTCTCTCTCTCTTTCTCTCTCTCTCCATCTCTACCCCTCTCTTGCACTGAACTCCGCCTCTAATTCTTGTGCCTTCAAAGTCTCAATCCCACCTCAGTTCCACTTCGAGAATGCACGGCATCCACCCGGTTGCTCCCGTCTCCTCTTCTTCCTGGTCCGTTGTCGCTGCCAGTGATTCGCTTGTCGTTCTCTCTTTCACTGACCCTGAGCAGCTCCTCTGTGAGTACCGTGTCCTTCCGATCTCCTCGCTGCCCACCTCCTGCGACCTCGGAGGTCGCGACCACTTGGCAAGTGGCTTCCGCTTCAACGTCCGCATTTTACTTGCCGATCATCCTCCGAATCCAGTCGTCTTTCTCGATGAGCGAACTCTCGCCACCATCGAATTTCACTCCATTGATTATTTCGTCGAATGGCGACTGATGTTCATCAACGTTGACCATTCTGAACTGGCCATCTCGTACTCAGCCCCCTTCAACCTCATACCTTTCGACGCCGAAGGGCAGCCTCGAATGATTCGGATTGGATCGAGAGACGCGCAAAATCTCGAGCTCAAGGTGTTCATGACGAAGGAGAGCATCCGCAGCATCGGACTGTTCAATGTGGAGTGCCATGATAAGGGTGACGTCATGACTACGCGTCTATTCACGTGCTCGATGAATGGCAGGTGGAAACTCGAGGTCATGATGAACAGAGCCGAATTCAAGGTTGGCGCGGACGGCAGATGCTAATGTAGACAAAAGCTACAGTAATGAGGATACAGTAGTCAGAAGATACAGTAGTCAGAAGATACAGTAGAGAGAAGTTTCATTAGTCATAAATATACCCTATCTTTAACTATAGCTAGCAGAAGTTTCGCAGACATTCTTTAGCAAGCTTTGAGCCCACTGACGAGGCCAACCTCGTACCCAATATGTTAGATTAATTTGTCTCTGGAATTGCACGTTTCTTTCTGTTTTGAGCAAGAAGTTACTAAGATTTCTTTTTAGATTCAAGAGATAAGAGTTAAGATTAAAGAGAAGAGGGCATTGTTATGAATACTGCCAAAAGGTTAACGTATTTATTAAAGTTATCTTTAAGTACGTCCTTGCGCCGCCGCTCTCCGACTGGCAAGCGTTCCCCTGCCCACTGGCGAGCAAGCTCGTCTACGAACGCCAACAGGCGTCCGTGTTTTAAAGACGGACGGACGCGAGCGAAGCGGATGAGGAGCGTCTACCACGCGCTTTACGACGAATTCGCACGCATCGATGCGGCGACCACGCGGTGGTCGAAGACGTTCGCCGGAGTGCAAAGATTCTTCTTCTCGGCTAGCAAGTCCGCTCAGAGTCAGGTCGATCTATTCATCATATTATTTTATATTTTCTTAAATTTAAAAATGTTCAAAACAGATTTAATAACCAATGCAAGGCGATTGAGATTTACGACTCTGAAAATGAAAATATTTGAGCTGGAAGTGAAGCTGACCGACCTTGACCTCGGTCGCTCGACAACGTTGCGGCTGCGAGAAGAGCCGACCGACTGGAACAAGACGCTGAGCCCGGAGGGCGTCGTGCACTCTCCAGGCGGGCGAGTCTTCTTCGTCAGAGACCGCATTTTATATCAGGCAGGTTATTTTCTTTTCTAGAATGTGAGACATGAAATGTTATATTATATTGTATTATGTTACTCGATATCAGTAAGTTACAAATATACATACATATAGTATACATACTTTCGTTAGATCATCATCCAATTCCTCCCCCCTTTCCAGATGCGCCTGGAGGGAGTGGCTCCACTGAGTGAGATCGCCCTCTCCTTGTGCTGGTCGCTGTTCTCTCCAAGCGTCTCCGCAAAGCTCAAGAATTACTCTTACTTTGACCCTCGCTCCATTGCAAGCTCTGTTTATTAATAATACTAAAACAGTAATCTATCTAGCTCTTTTATTACATACCATCAACCAATGTGTAACACATTAATTTGTTATTGATAATTCTTCGACTTGTCTATGATCATCATGGTATATCATATATGCATTCTTACAGCTCTCCTTTCCGTATTCATACTAGTTTCCTTCTCTGTTACTTTCGCTCTCTCTCTAACCCTCTCATTCTCTCCATCCCTCTCATTCAATCTTTTCCTTACATTACTAATTTGACAAACTGTGGAAAAAAATTCAGATATCAAAAGGGAAAGATCGAGTCGAATAAGTCTTAAAGACACCAATAATGGTTGCTACTTTGTTTGAAAAAATGGAAAAATAGAAACTATTCCATGGATTTTCCCGGAAACAACTTAACAAGTTTAACAATGGAAGAAAGAAAGTGAGGAGGCGAATGGGAAGGGGAGATGTTCGGCGTATTGAGAGAGAGCGAGAGAAGGGGAAGATAGAGAGAGAGAGCGAGAGAGAGAGAGAGAGAGAGAGCGAGAGGAGGCGTACATAGAGAGATAGAGAGAGAGAGAAACAGTGAAGGAAAAAAAAATTTTTTTTTCGAAATATTCTTCGGAATTTTTTTAAGTGTCAGAAGAATATGAAAAGATTAATATGATCATTGAATGTACTGGACTATGATAGCATTTCCAGCAATTGAAATAATTCAGATATCAGTTTAACAGAGGGAGAAATCACCAACCAAAGGAGCTCCAGTACCTGGGGAGGTATTAATGAAGGAAGCAGTTTCACCAATCATTCGCCGGACGCGTGATCGATCCCACCTTCTTTTTGTTAACGAGGCTAAATGCTACTCTTCATCTTGGATAAAATAAGACAAGATAATTGTGTATGCCTGTAAAACGAAGCTCTCAAAAAGTGGAATTATGTTGTGCTGTGTGAGAGTAGGATTATCGTCGTTTCATCCCAGCATGGATGCATTTCCATTATAGTCTATACCTGCCATGTTATAAAGAGAAGGGGACACAGAAAGATTGAAAGAGAGAGAGAGAGAGTGAGAGAGTGAGAGAGTGAGAGTGATAGTGAGAGAGTGAGAGTGAGAGAGTGAGAGTGAGAGAGTGAGAGAGTGAGAGAGTGAGAGTGAGAGTGAGAGTGAGAAAGTGAGAGTGAGAGAGTGAGAGTGAGAGAGTGAGAGGGTGAGAGTGAGAGAGTGAGAGTGAAAGTGAGAGAGTGAGAGAGTGAGAGAGTGAGAGAGTGAGAGAGTGAGAGTGAGAGTGAAGGAGTGAGACTGAGAGAGTGAGAGTGAGAGAGTGAGAGGGTGAGAGAGTGAGAGTGAGAGAGTGAGAGTGAGAGTGAGAGTGAGAGAGTGAGAGAGTGAGAGTGAGAGAGTGAGAGAGTGAGAGAGTGAGAGAGTGAGAGAGTGAGAGAGTGAGAGAGTGAGAGTGAGAGTGAAAGTGAGAGAGTGAGAGAGTGAGAGAGTGAGAGAGTGAGAGTGAGAGTGAGAGAGTGAGAGTAAGAGAGTGAGAGTGAGAGAGTGAGAGGGTGAGAGTGAGAGAGTGAGAGTGAGAGTGAGAGAGTGAGAGGGTGAGAGTGAGAGAGTGGAGATGGAAGGTAGCAGGGAGAAGAAGTCAGCAGACGAAGATAAGAGTAAACGATGAGTCGAGGTGGCATAATGGCCCTGATGTCGCCAGCCTATAAGCGGTAGCCGGTCCGATTCAAAGGAGAAGTTCGCGGGTGGGAATCGAGTGGAGGAACACTGAGAAATCTGCACGAATCTGACCAGCCATCCTCCTTAAAAGCTGTTTATTCGCTATTCGGGCCAACGTGCGGATGGAATGGATGGAATGATCTCATGGAAGTGGGCGGTCGATGGTCGGCAGCGGCCATTTCGTCGAAGTGGCCGGCGAATTCGAGACAGAGCTTATGACGAAGATTATCCCTCCTTAATATAATTGTATGGTCAAAACGTGAACGTACAGAGAATAGTACAAACAGGCAATTCCATGAATTAGTTGTGAATGAGATCGCCCTCTCCGCGTGCTGGTCGCTGCTCTCTCCGAACTTCTCCGCTCAGCTCGCTCCCTCTCTTTATTAATAATACTAAAACAGTATATTTTATGTCCATCATTATTCGCATCTCATGATTTTGTTATTGATCTTTCTTCGAGCATGAAACTGAATGAATCAAATGCAGTTGTCAATGATTACGCTACTTTCCCCTTTTGAGGATTTGTCTCTTCACTCTGTATTCCTGTTACATTATTAAATGACGTTTCTGTCGAATAAATAACGTTTTGTTTCTTGGTCTTGTTTGATTTCTTTATAATCTTGCTTTGATTGCTATTGCGAGTCTCTGGGATACGGTAGGGGGTTTGCCTGTGAGGACTAAACGGTAGGTGGTAGGAAAAAGGCGATCTAGGTGAGGAGGAGGGGGGAGGACAAAAGGGGAAAGAACAAGAGAAAAACAGGCGACAATGGACACGGGGAAGAGCAGAGAAATTCGTCTGACTTAATCTTTTTCCAAGCCATAAAAGCAATAATAAAAATAATTAATATTTAGAGTAAAACAAAAGCAAGCCAAAGCAGAAATCTTAAAATTATTCCACGAAAATGTTTTCATCAGAACTGCAATTTTGATGGGAGCACGAATTGGCAGTAACTGGTTGTAAATAGGGGTTTTTTTTTAAATTAAACTAATAAATGAAATTTTTGTTAAAATTTAGGGTGAAATATTATTTTTAACAAGAATCGACATATTTTCTTAAGCCTCCTCTTCGGCTGGGTGACGTTATGAACAAAGGCGATTGAGCAGTTCGAACGGACGATTCCTTTCATGCCCCCTCACGGTCCAACATATTCGTCTCCATGAAGGCTTCGTAGCCTTAAGAGGGCCAGAGTCCTTCATTGCTCTCTCTCTCTCTCTCTCTCTCTCTCTCTCTTTCTCTCTCAGAGACATTACCTATTTGTAAGCATTAAACCACTCGTCGTTAAACACTTTACAACTAATTTGATCATACCTAATTTGAGAGAGTAATCCTTCAATGGCCACGCGTAATTACCCTTATTAGTCCCCCGACACTTTATTACTTCTGCTCAAAGTTTCTCGTTCAGGCTCTCATCTTCTTTCTCTCTCTCTCTCTCTCCAACACTAGATCCATCAACTCTCAATCATACCTCAGTTCCACTTCGAGAATGCACGGCATCCACCCGGTTGCGTCCTTCTCCTCTTCTTCCTGGTCCGTTGTCGCAGCCAGTGATTCGCTTCTCGTCCTCGCTTCCACTGACCCTGAGAAGCTACTCTGTAAGTACCGCGTCCTTCCGCTCTCCTCGCTGCCCGCCTCCTGCGACCTCGGAGGTCGCGACCTCCTTCCAGATGGCTTCCGCTTCAACGTCCGCATTTTACATGCCGATCATCCTCCGAATCCAGTCGTCTTTCTCGATGAGCGAACTCTCGCCACCCTCGAATGTCTCTTCGATGATATCGACAACGTCGACTGGCGGCTGATGTTCATCCACGTTGACCGTTCTGAACTGACCATCTCGCACTCCGCCCCCGTTCACTTCTCTTACACCAAAAGCGCGACGCCGAAGCGAATGCTTCGGATTCATTCGAACGACGCGCACCGCCTCGAGCTCATGGTGTTTATGTCGACTGAGTACTTCATCGCACTGTTCAAACTGGAGTGCCATGAAAATGGTGACGTCTTTTCAGATCCAAGTCGTGGGTGCGATGGGAAGTAGAGGCCATGATGAACAGAGCAGAATTCAAGGTTGGCGCAGACGATAGAAGATACTGTAGTTAAAATGTAGAATAGTCAGAAGATACAGTAGTCAGAAGAAAGAGTACTCGTATCTATACCCATCCTTGACTCTAGCTAGGAGAAGCTTCGCCGATTTCCTTGTTCAAGATTTGACGAGGCCAGCTTCTTATCCTGCACTTGTTAGATTAATGTCCCTCCCATCCTGGATCCCTCGACCATTCAATTAGCCTTGATAGATTAATGTGTCTTTTATGTCAAACAAAAAGTCAATAAGAGTTTCTCTTCAAGTTTAAAGGTGGGATCTTGTTATGAATACTGTAAAAAGGCAAGGCTGTTTATTTACTTTTCCTGAATATTGTAGTCTGGTCTCTCCAAAGCCCATGCTCTCTCGCTCTTCGTTCAGGAAGAAAGGCGCGAATTCAAACATAATTTTCCCCTCTTTGAAGTACGTCCTTGCGCCGCCGTTTTCCAGCGGCGTCCTTCCGAGCGTGTTCATCCGCCTCCCGGCGTCCGTACTCTACCGACGGACGGCTGCGAGCGAAGCGGACGAGGCGCGGACGCGGAGTATCGACTGCGACTACCACGCGCTCTACGACGAATTCGCGCGCGCCGACACGGCAAACATGTGGTGGCCGGAGACGTTAGGTGGCGTGCAAAGATTCTTCTTCTCGGCGAGCAAGTCCATGGAGAGTCAGTTCAGTCAATTCATATTCCAGCTCAAATAACATAAGTTCGCATTGCTTATTAAATCTCTATTTAAGAAATTTAAATCTAAGACAATATAAAATAAGATTTAATAAGCAATGCGAAATGAAGTTATTTGAGCTGGAAGTGAAGATGACCGACCTCGACCTCGGTCGCTCGACAACGTTGCGGCTGCGAGAAGTGCCGACCGACTGGAACAAGACGCTGAGCCCGGAGGGCATCGTGCACTCTCCAGAAGGGCGAGTCTTCTTCGTCCTCAACCGTATTTTATATCAGGCAGGCCCTTTTTTTCTTTTATGAGAGACATGAACTATTTTATTATTCGGAATGTTACTTGCACACAGGGATGGGCTGCCCGGGCCGGCCCGGCTCCGTTGCTAATTTGGCGGGCCCGGCCCGGCCTGGCCAGCGTACCCTACGGGCCGGCCCGGGCCGGTTTTTGCATATCCTTGCTTGCACATATACTATATTTAAATACTTGGGTGACAACGCCGTCGAATTCCTCCCCCCCCCCTTTCCAGATGCGCCTGGGTAGCTTGGCTCCTCTTAGTGAGATCGCCCTCTCCGTGTGATGGTCGCTGCTCTCTCCGAACTTCTCCGCCCAGCTGAAGAATCACTCTTGCTTTGACCCTCGCTCCATTGCACGCTCTCTTTATTAATACATAATACTAAAATAATACTCGCTCTTTTACTTCCATCAATCATTCGTAACTCATCACTTTGTTATTGAACTTTCTTCGTACAGGAAATGAATGAATCGAATGCAATTGTCAATGATTGCGCCACTTTGGCCCTCTTGAGAAGCGCCTCTTCCCTATTTATCCCTGTTACATTTTTAAAGGACATCTCCGTCGAATAAATAATGTTTCGTTTTTTTTGCCATCTTTGGTTTCTTTAGCATTTTGCTTTGATTGCTATTGTTAGTCTCTGGGATGCGGTAGGGAGTTCGCATGTGAGGGCTAAACGGTAGGGGGTAGGAGAAAAGCGTATCTGCGGCATTGGTGCGGAGGAGTGGGGAGGGCAAAACGGAAAAAGAACAAAGGAAAAGATAAAGACGAAGACAAGAGCTAGCCAGAGCAGAAATCTTAAAATTATCCACGAAAATGTTTTACCGACGACCATGAATAAAACTGATGGTTAGATTTCAATGGGAGAACGGATTGGCGTAACCGGTTGTAAATAAGTTTTTTTTAAAAATTAAACTAATAAATGAAATTTTTGTTCAAATTTAGGGTGAAATATTATTTTTAACAAGAAAGGACATATTTTATTAAGCCTCCTCTTCGGCTGGGTGGAGAAGATATGCACAGAGTCGATTGAGCAGTTAGATCGGACGATTCCTTCCATGCAACCCATCACGGTCCAACAGATTCGTCTCCTTCGCAGAAGGCTCCCGCCGATACTAACTGCTCTCAATGCCACTCAACAAACCGGACCTGCGCAACATCGCTAGAATCTCTTCTGACGCGCCAGGGAAAGCCTGCTTACTCAACAACTCCAAATCGAAGCAGAAGTCTGCAACCGACTGGTCGCCTCGCTTCTTCAGCTCCCTTAGCTTCTGGTCGGCTTCGAAGGCGGACAGGGAAGGGTCGCCGTGGAACCTTCTCTCCAAAGCATTCACCACTTCATAAAACCCCGCGCGCTTAATGTCTTCGGGAAGAACTTCGTACGCCTTCTTCGCGTCGCCTTCCAGAAGAATAACAAACTGGTTCGCGCACTGCTCCACAGACAGCAAGCGACCGTACTTTTTTTTTAAACTTCTCCACAAACGCCGAAAATCTCCTTTCCCAGTCGCGGAATTTCATGCTATTTGTTATTTATGCATACATGCACTTGTATAATAAAGCATTGATACATTCATGGATCGAAAGCTAAGACGCCCCTCCTTCCCAAAATCGAAAGCTAAGATGCCCCCCCCCCTGCGAAAATCGAAAGCTGAGACCCAAGTAAAAAATCGAAAGCTAAGGCTCGCAACCACCATTAAGAAAACTCTGGAAATGAAGTTATTTAAGCTGGAAGTGAAGCTGACCGACCTCGACCTCGGTCGCTCGACGACGCTGAGGCTGCGAGAAGTGCCGACCGACTGGAACAAGACGCTCAGCCCGGACGGCGTCGTGCACTCTCCAGACGGGCGAGTCTTCTTCGTCCTCGACAGAATTCTATATCAGGCAGTTTAATCTCTTTTCTTTTATTCGAGAGATGAAATGTTATATTATATTTTATTACATTACTCGACAAATGTGCACATATTATACGTACTATTGTGACATCGCCATCCAATTCCTCCCTTTTCCAGATGCGCCTGAGGGGCGTGGCTCCACTGAGTGAGATCGCCCTCTCCATGTGCTGGTCGCTGCTCTCTCCGAACGTCTCCGCCCAGCTGAAAAATAACTTTTCCTTTGACCCTCTCTCCATTGCGCGTTCTCTTTATTAATAACATTAGTATTATTCCTCGCTCGTTTACTTTGATCAATAATTCCTAACTCATGACTCTGTTATTGATCTTTTCCGAGCAGGAAACTGAATGAATCAAATGCAGCTGTCAATTATTGCACCACTCTTGACGATTCGTCTATTCTTTCTGTATCACTGTGACATAATTAAAATAGGACTTCGTCGAATAAACTATGTTTGTTTTTTATCCTTATTAGATTTTTTTTTAGCATTTTGCGTCGATTTCAATCGGACTCGCGGGTATACGGTATGGGGTTCGCCTGGAAGAAGGCTAAACGGTATAAGAAAAGGGATCAGCGGCATAGGTTAGGAAGTTTGGGGTTGAAGGGCAAAACGGTAAAGAACTAGAGAAAAACAGATGAGAATGAATATGGGGAAAGATTAGAGAATCCGACTGAATCTATTTTCAAACATTAAAAACAACAAGAATAAAAATAAGATTTAGACAAATAAAAAAGCAAGCCGGCTTAATTAGGTCGCATTCGTTTCAGGAAGCTTAAAATGACCCCACGAAAATATTTTACCGGTGTTTAGGAATCCTAGGAAGAGAGATTTCGATGGGAGGCCGGAATGATAGTAATCAAGAGTTTCCTGTTGGTTCAATGATTAGAAGGCTAGACATACAACAAAGTACTGAGAGCAGTTCTTAGTACGTGGAGGTTGAGAGAGAAGGAGAGTGAGAGAGTGAGAGTGAGAGTGAGAGAGTGAGAGTGAGAGTGAGAGTGAGAGAGTGAGAGTAAGAGAGGGAGAGAGTGAGAGAGTGAGAGAGTGAGAGAGTGAGAGAGTGAGAGAGTGAGAGTGAGAGAGTGAGAGAGTGAGAGAGTGAGAGAGTAAGAGAGTGAGAGTGAGAGAGTGAGAGAGAGTGAGAGTGAGAGAGTGAGAGACTGAGAGAGTGAGAGTGAGAGAGGGAGAGAGGGAGAGAGTGAGAGAGTGAGAGAGTGAAAGAGTGAGAGTGAGAGAGTGAGAGTGAGAGTGAGAGAGTGAGAGTGAGAGTGAGAGTGAGAGTGAGAGTGAGAGAGTGAGAGTGAGAGAGTGAGAGAGTGGAGATGGAAGGTAGCAGGGAGAAGAAGTCAGCAGACGAAGATATGAGGAAACGATGAGTCGAGGTGGCATAATGGCCCTGATGTCGCCAGCCTATAAGCGGTAGCCGCTCTGATTCAAAGGAGTTGCTTCCTATAGCGGGAGGGAATCGAGTGGAGGAGTTGCTTCCTATAGCGGGAGGGAATCGAGTGGAGGAACACTGAGAAATCTGCACGAATCTGACCAGCCATCCTCCTTAAAAGCTGTTTATTCGCTATTCGGGTCAACGTGCGGATTGAATGGATGGAATGCTCTCATGGAAGCGGACGGTCGATGGTGGGCAGCGGCTATTTCGTCGAAGTGGCCGGCGAATTCGAGACAGAGCTTATCCCGGCCACTTTGACGAAGCCTATCCCTCCTTAAGAGAATTCTATGATCAAAACATGAACGTACAGTAAATCGTAGAAACAGGAATTCCATGAAGAAGTGGGTGACCTTCATGCGGACAGTGGCGATATCACCAGCGAGTGGTTGTCCACCACTGGAAAGCAGAGTGACCGATTCGAGTTCGCCCCTGATTCCTTAGCCATCCTCGCAAAGAAGAATAGTCTACTCCGCCCAAATGATATTCCTGAGAACGGCTCTCTCTCTCTCTCTCTCTCTCTCTATCTCTCCCTCTCTATCTCCCTTTCTCTCTCTCTCTCCCTCTCTCCCTCCCTCTATCTCTCTATCTCCCTCTCTCTATCTCTCTCCCTCAAACGCTATATCCTTCAAAAGCTCATTACTACCTCCGTATCACTTTGATAATACACCGCATTTCTCTGTCTCGCTCTTTTTGCCTTCTCTTTCTTTATCTCTGCTTCAAAAAAAACCTGTTGTGAATTCCTGTAAAGATCAAGAGTGTCTGTGTGATGGATTATAAAAATTATTATCTAGTGAAAGCCCAGTACAGGGCTGCAATGTGAGGGACAGAGAGATAGAAGAAAAGAAGGAGGAATAGAGAGAATTGGAGAGAGAGAGAGATTTTCGATTGTGAATTAATTGTTATAGTCTGAAGAAGAAGGTTGGCGATCACGAAGGAGAAGAAGACATTACATGAGCATCACATCACGCGTCCTTGATCGCTTTACAACTAATTTATTCATGCCTAATTAGACAGAAAAAATGTCGTGATAGACACATGTATGAGTAATTAATTAACGCCCCAACCCATTAATTATTCTGCTCACGGATACGTCTCTCTTTCTCTCTTTCCCTCTCTTACACACACACATTCTCTCCCTCATTCTAACTCGAATTCCTCAACATAAACTGTCAAATGGAATTGTGACGAAAGATATTTTAAAAAAGAGGCAGAGCACTATTAATAACTGCACGCTCACCACTTGCTCTCTCCATTAATTTTGCCTCTTTTATAAGTTTATGACCCAATACCACATCTCTCTCTTCTCTCTCAGACATTTAATTTAATCATACCTAATTAGACAGAAAAATGTCATAATGGCTGTGCGAAATTCTACTTATAGTGCCTCGACACTTTATTCTCTTATTATGGCTCAAAGTCTCGCGTTCCGGCTCTCATTTTCGTTCTCTCTCTCTCTCTCCGTCTCTCTTTATCTCTCACTCACTCTTTCTCTTTCCGTTTCTCTCCCTCCTCTCTCTATCTCTCTCCACCACCTCTCCCCTCTCTCGAACTGAACTCCGCCTCTAATACTTGTACCTTCAAAGTCTCAATCCCACCTCAGTTCCACTTCGAGAATGCACGGAATCCACCCGGTTGCGTCCCTCTCCTCTTCTTCGTGGTCAGTTGTCGCAGCCAATGACTCGCTTCTCGTCCTCGCTTCCACTGACCCTGAGCAGCTTCTCTCTGAGTACCGCGTAGTTCCATTCTCTTCGCTGCCCACCTCCTGCGATCTCGGAGGTCGCGACCTCGTCTCAGGTGGCTGCCGCTTCAACGTCCGCATTTTGCATGCTGGTCATCCACCGAATCCGGTCGTCTTTCTCAATGATCGAACACTCGCCACCATTGAATATCACTCCACCGAGAACTTCTACGTTGACTGGCGACTGATGTTCATTCGGGTCGATGGCCGTTCCGAGTTGGCCATCTCGCACTCAGCCGCCTTCAGCCTCAGGCCCTTCTTCGACGCGACGCCGCAACGACTGCTTCAGATTCGTTCGAACGACGCGCAACCCCTCGAGCTCAAGGTGGGCATGTCGACGACGTCCCGCAACTACATCGGACTGATCAAAGTGAAGGGCCATGACAACGGTGACGTCACGACTACGCTACTCAGCGTCCGGATGGATATGAGGTCGCTGATAGAGATCATGATGTACAGGGCCGAATTCAAGGTTGGCGCGGACGATAGGTTACTGTAATCAAAAGGTACAGCAATCAGAAGATACAGTAGTCAGTACTATACAACCATCCTTAACTCTGGCTAGGAGAAGCTTCGCAGACTCCTGCTTTAGCATGAATTGAGCACGCTTAACCTCATACCCTAATTGTTAGATTACTCTGTCTCTGGAATTGCACGTTTCTTTCTGTTTCAAACAAAAATGGTAAGGGTTTCTCATTAGATTAAATAGTAAGATTAAAGCGAAGAGAGCATTGTGATGTATACTTTTCAAAGGTTAAGGTATTTATTGAATTTTCCTGAAAAGGCGGGAATTCAAGATTGAGTTATTCCTCTTTAAGTACATCCTTGCGCCGCCGCTCGCCGCCTGGGAAGTGCACCCCAGCCCACCGGAGGGCGCGTTCGACCGCCACCCGGCGTCCGTGCTCTACCGACGGAGGGGCGCGTACGAAGCGGACGAGGAGCGGTTGTGGCCGTTGTGGCAGCCGTACGACGAATTCGCGTGCGTCGACGCGGCGACCACGCGGTGGTCGGAGACGTTCACCGGCGTGCAGAGATTCTTCTTCTCGGCGAACAAGTCCGCTGAGAGTCAGGTCAATCTGTTCATCTTGTTATTTTATTTTTTTTCTTAAATTTAAAATTCTTCAAAAGAGATTTGAGCAGCAGTGCAAGATGAGTACGATAACTCTGGAAATGAAGTTATTTGAGCTGGAAGTGAAGCTGACCGACCTCGAGCTCGGTCGCTCGACGACGCTGAGGCTGCGAGAAGTGCCGACCGACTGGAACAAGACGCTGAGCTCGGAGGGCGTCGTGCACTCTCCGGGCGGGCGAGTCTTCTTCGTTCTGGACCGCATTTTATATCAGGCAGGTGATTTCCTTTTCTTTTATGCCAATCATCAAATGTTATATTATATTTTAGTACATAAACAATTTATTGTTGTATCGGGCCTATTGTGGGATGAGCATAGGGATGTTATGCGGTCGAACGTCAACTTCGTTGCGGTATATGAGTGGGAGAGAGCGTGGTCAGTTAAGAAGGGTCTTGCCAGCGAATGAATGGACGTCCGGGCGGGCCTACGTCGATAGACTGCTTCGAAGGGGATCCAGTAGGTGGAGGAGATGTAGGCCCACCGATCCTGTTCCATTTAGTCGATCTTGATTGCCCAATAAATCTTCATTTTGAATGCAATTACTAGATCATAAGTTACAAGTGTACACATATTATACACACTTTTGTGACACCATCATCCATTTCCTCCCCCTTTTCCAGATGCGAATGGGCGTGGCTCCTCTTACTGAGATCGCCCTCTCCGTGTGCTGGCCGCTGCTCTCTCCGAACTTCTCCCTCCAGCTCAAGAATCACTCTTACTTTGACCCTCGCTCCATTGCACGCTCTCTTTATTAATAGTACTATAGCTGTTCTCCTACCATCAATCATTTGTGACTCATCAATCTTACTTCAAGCAGAAAGCTATTAATTACCACCTCTTACAATGAAACTCTGAAGCAAAAATTGAGAGAAATCAGTTCAAAAGGAAAAGATTCAATCGAATAACCCCTTAAGATAACCGTAACGATTCATAATTTGTGGTAAAAATGAAGGAAAAATAAACTTTATTCAATAGAACTTTCTGGAAAGAACTGTAGCAAGTGTAACAATGGACTGAAAATGAGAAGGCGAATGGGAATGGGTTCGGCAAAGGTGAGAGAAAGAGATGGAGAGGAAAGAGAGAGAGAGAGAGAGAAAGAGGGAGAGAGAGAGAGAGAGAAAGAGGGAGAGAAAGAGGGAGAGAGAGTGAGAGGGAGGGAGAGAGGAAGATAGAGGGAGAGAGAGAGGGAGGGAGAGAGAGGGAGAAGGCGGAAAGAAGACAAGAAACACACGCAAGGAACAAATCCATCACATTTCAATGAGTTTAGAAGCGGTTCCTTCAAAGGCAACGAGAGAAATTAGCACGCGGATTCTGGCCATAGCATTTTGCATCCATTTCTATTGGGAATCTCAGGTATACGGTAGGAGGGTCATGGCCCTTAGGGCTGTCTATACGGTAGGGATACTGTAAAGGTGAAAAGGGATGAGCGAGATAGGGAGGGGGAGAGGGGGTTGGAGAAAAAAAAAGAGAAAGAACGCGAGAAAAACAAGACGAGTATGAAAACCACCCTAGCAAAAAATAAAAATACAAAACAAAATCAAAATGAGCCAGGCAAAAAAGGACGAGTCAACGAGAATTGAAAACGGGAAAGAAAGAGCAGAGAAATGACGTGAGAGAGAAGGACGAGAGAGAGATGTGAAGGACACGGTATTTCGAGCCTAAGACAATCTGTTAAATATTAAATAAGCCAGCACATTTATGCTACGCATATATCCGGTACATAATAGTAGTAGTACGTTGAACATTCGACTTGCGTAACAATCCGGCAGTCCAATTGTTACTTTTCAGTCTCGAATTTGTGTGTAAAGTACGATGAGTGCTCGGTTGAGATCCTAGAATTATAGAATTAGAGGGTTCCTTACTGATATTCTCATCTATAAGCATGGCGTTCAATTAACAGTAATACCAACTTTTGGATAGAAAAAGAAGTCAACTAAATTAAAAACTTAAAATACTGAAATAAGTAGTTTTTTCCTCCCGCCTTTCCCTTGAGACTCGCAAGCGCCGTGATAAGTTGCTGTGCAAAGTCGAGTGGGAAGATGGACATGATGAGATTGTCGACCGGAGAGGGGAAGGCGGGGCGGGCAGCGAGGATGCAAGAGCCAACTTCGTTCATCACCTGAGAATAAGAAGAGTCTCCTGAGATAAACTCTTTGAAATAGCTTTAAGAGAGCCTGTCTGAGAGAATCGACCATGGGTGTATTAAGGAGGTGCAGGGAACAAAAATATTTTTTGATTTAAATTTCCTTTAGAGGGTTACTGTTGCACCCTATGAGGATCCGAAAAACGTTTTTTTTCAAAAAATTATTTTCGTTTTTAAGTACAATATACCAAGAAATGTCGAAATCATATAAATTACCATAACTTTCTTCAAACTCAACCAAATTTAATTTTGAAACGTTCGTTATGTAGAGTATGACCAGGGGCATAAAACATCAATAATAACTGTTTTTGAAAAAAATCATTTAAGGGGTCATATTGGCACCCAAATATTTCGGGGACGAGGTTTGGGACCCAAAACGTTACGAGCGCGCAGAAACGACAATACCACGTGAAAGAGGAGCATTTATTACCCCAGGAACAATGATTCGTTTACGGATTGGAGCACCTAATGGATACTTAATTTCGGCCTGAACTTTCACACTTGCTCAAACTGCGGGCCTGAAAAATTGGCATAAATCGCTTGAAACTCAACGAAAAACAATGATTGTGTGATCATTCGATTTGTCTTCTTAAAACTAACAACAAAGGACTATATCATTTTTGCGCCATTTTCACTTTTTCACTATCATTTTAGCAAAAAACCTTTTTTGGTGTCTTGAATTTGGCAACTTCAGTTTCTGATATTTTCAGATCAGAGCGCGCAATAGATTTGCCTTCATATGAAAGAGCATTTAATTTTACCTAGTTGAAGTTGGTTTTAAACTGAATTGGCACACCTAACTAATGCTATTTAGCCGGCTGAAACCCCTCAACCCTGTCACGCATCAAAATTTAAAACAGCCGAATCCTACCAGGGAATCTTTTACTTGAGCTAGAAACAAGGTACGATTATTCTCCAGTCGATTCTATACAGATATGCTATATTTGTACAACAATACAAAAAAAATTGGTAAATTGTTTTTTCGTACCTCAAGAAGATCCCCAATAACTACGACAATGTAACTTTACAGCTCATTTTCAAACGATTTTCTGAAAATCTCTTTCGCCTTTGGAAAGAACGGGTTTTTTCAACCTGTTCAAGTGCCCATCACCTCAATATAGACACAATCTTTTTGAGAAGCAAGAAGTAAAGAGAGAAAACCACGGTCCGATTCAAAAAATTTTTTTTTTTTTTGCAAATCGTTTTGGTGTTGTACCTTATGAGTTGCCATAGATGAAAGTCAAGCTTGTTATTTATAATAATAATTTTTTCACCATTTACAATATAAAGAAAGAACGAGTGTATGCATTCCATCTATCACATATGCTAGGCTCTTCGTTCACATGTACAATCCGTCTATTCTTGTTGACTGAAAGAATAAATGCTAGCACATGATTGGCAACGTTTAGATCTTCGTGATATGTTGTATAACAACGGAAGAAACACTGCCAGGCTCGCCCATTTTTTTCTGTGAAAAGATGCTGCATCGATTCTCCCCCCCCCTGCTCTTTTTTTTCTAGTGGGACGCAGAACGCTTGGGCGTTCGTTCATACACTCGTACATCTGGCCGCTCTTTTTTACATTTGTGCTCAGAGCGCTCACAGCTAGCCTCTTCTTTGAAGTTTCGTATTGGTGCAAGCCTTATAATTTGCTATGCGCTAACATTTTTGTTCTGTTTATTTTCAGATGTTACGACTTCTCATCTTCTTCATTCTCATTCATGCATGGAACGCATTTCCATTGAAGAGGTGAGATTTTTGTTGGATTTTTTTCTTCCTTATTTTCTAAATAAACAAGTCAGCAGGTTTTTCAAAAATAAAAAAATAAACAGAGGCCTAAAAATTTCAGACAGCCTTCAAACAACGCGCTACCATCTGCCGACTCAGCCATCGAAAAACGGCTCAGGAATGCTAATCTCCTGAAGAGGATCGCAAAATCCGAACGAAGTTTGCCAAAAATAATTATGATTCAGTTCACCAACTTTAGCCCTATTTTAGACGAGGAGGTGCAGACTTAGATATTCAAAGAAACAACGAAATGTCAGAGGGCACCGCAGGCGAACAAAAATGCTACTTCTCTGTTGAACGAATGACTGAGCATGAAACACAACCACGACCTGCCCTCTCGCAAGTGAGCACCAAATGTCATGGAAACCGTATCAAGTTAGTCGGATTTCTACAACTGTACAAATCACACTTTATGGCTATCAGGATGGCTGGATTGGTAGAAGATTTTGCCGATGATTCGCATGGAACAGTCAATGTACTCGATCTCGTTCTGTCTCGCGGAGCTGGCAAATTCTACTGGGACTATGAGGATCCCACAGTGGTGAGAGATATCAACCAGACCATTCTGTATCAATAAATAGAGCATTCCTACAACTAGGTCGAGGAACTTGGCGAGCGTTTCCTTTGTGAACGCGATCTAGATGAGCTGTATACACGATGGGGACAACTTGGAACCTACTACCACTATAAAGTGAAAGCGCCCACTGGCAAGAAGATCTGCTCAATCATGGAGCCGTTCACTGCGCACGCCACTGCACGGCAATTAAAGACCAAGAACGTTGTCGAAAAAGAAGATGCAATCGCTGTAATGAAGAGCAAAGGAGTTCTGCTGCATGTTGGCTTGCGTCGGTTGCCTTTACAATATTTGTATATCATTTCTCATTCGAGCCTCTTCAAAAACATTTGAATGTGATTTATTTCAGCCGTCTGTCCACAGCACAAGGAAGAGTTGAGCCAGCTGAGGGCGAATGAGAAGATCAAATCATCGCAGAAGTCCGATGCCCCAGATGATGCTTCTGATTGCCATAGTTCCTCTCAAAAAGACGATCCGAACTATGTGCCGCAACGTGCACCGCCTGCTGTGACAAGAACTCCCTCAATCGTTACCGCTGCTTGCAAGAGAACGTATTCTGATTTTCTCGAATCCCATCACCTGCCGAGACTCGACAGAAGAAACAAAGACTTCTGTGAACTGGAAAAGAGATCTCGAAGTCGCAAAGCACGCATTGTGCGAATTGCCCTGGACACTTCGTACAGCATAGTCGCCCCGGAAGATCCAGAGGGATTCAAGATGATGGTCGAGGACTCACGGAGCGAAGAATTTTTCGAACAGAGAAGAAGCGCTAAATACGAAGGAATCATGCAGGAGATGAAAGAGAGGTTCCTTCACAGCACAGATCGCCGTGAGAGACTTCACATAATCTCCATGTTTGCCCGTTCTCTCTCACTTAGTGAGATCCAACACTACCTTCCGGGACTGAGCAGGTACTTCTACACAAAGGCGAAAAAGTATGCTATGCGGGGAACATCGCTCTTGGACGACGCTCAGAATGTATCTATCAAGAGGCAACGATATGCGCTTGTTCAGCTCAACCGCTTTATCGAATTTATAACCAGGCTAAATTAGCTGAATATATATTTATAATTATACAAATAAAGTATAATTATAAATATATATTCAGCTATAAGCTTGCCGTTTGGAGTTCGTACTGCCACTCTTTCTGATGGTTCGAATATCGAGTTTGGAAATACACTTTGCAAACTCAGTTCCACCGAAACCATCGAGCTCTTCAAGAGGTACAAAAAATAAATTACATGCCAAAAAATACCCTACTTCAAGGGAGCTGAAGGAGAGAGGCGAAGAGTCGCTGTTGATGTCTGACTCTACCATGTACCGAATTCTCAAGGTCTGCGCCGCTGAGAGACGAAGAAGCCTGCATGGAGTGGATTTTTATGTCGGCGACGCGATGGATGTGAGCCACCATTTAAAAGGAAAAAAGAGAATAACTCTACTAATTATTGCAGGCATTCCAAACTGCCCTTGAGATGGTTGAGGAGATGAGGGACAAGAGCTTCATTGATGTTGCTTCGGCGGTTGGATTTCGTAATAAACTGCTTCAAGCGAAAGCCTATCTTCGCACGGACTATAAACTTCACGTCAAGCCAGTTTCAAGAATCGCCGATCACTGTGTTTGTTATGCTCTCTCGGATCCAACTGACGCGGCCTTCGCCGAAACGTGTGACAAAGACATCTTGAACAATCTGTCACATGAGCACAAGCTAATCTGCGACAGATGTGAGAGCATTGCTGTCGTGCTGGGAGATCTATTAGAAACCATCGAGATGCTGACGACGGCGGCAAAGGAAGAAGAGAAAATCACTGGTGGTACCTTCAGTACAGAGAAGCGTCAGATAATGGAAGGCTATGGAAGAGATATCAAGGACATTGAGAAGAAAATACAGAACCTGAAGCAACATAAGCTGCGTGTGGCAGTCAGTGAGAACGATCACAAGGAGATTGTCAATTCCTTGAAGGTGATTGTCTTTTTCGGTATAAGTTTTGCAATAATTTCACTAATATTGAAAGCAAATGACTATTCATTATTACTTCTCAGATTGGCGAATGCTTGGTCACGATGGATTGGGCAATGAAATGGCTTCCAGCGGCAGCCCGGGAAAAAACAACTGATTTTTTTGGAAAAAGAGGGATTTGCTGGCATGTGAGTCATGTCGTCGCGAATGTTAGCTCTGGATCGCTGGTTCAGCACACTTTGATTCACATAATGCAAAGCGATCTCCAGGTATTTTGCATTTTTTCGTAAAAAGACATTGAAGTGAAGAATCTATTGCTATTGAAGGATAGCGTTGCTGTCACGGCCATCATGAATCACACAGCACAGCAGCTAAAGCGGCCGGCATTCAAAGCATCGTGTTTCGCTCCGATCAAGCAGGTGATATCAGCCTCGTCGTAGAAAAACCCTAGAAAAATAATTTTCCTGCAGGCTACAAGAGTGGCGAAACTATCACGACGATCCGAGAAATTTCAAAATTCACATCGGTAAAAATCAAGAAATATGCCTTCTCCGAGGCGCAGGCTGGAAAAAGCGCCTGCGATCGGATGGCGGCTGTCGTGAAGCGGAAGGTGCGCGATTGGGTTGACTCCGCCCATGATGCAAGGAATGCAGAAGAATTCTTCAATGCCATTCTTTGGGGCAAAACTCTAAACGGCGTTTCCGTGTTCATCGCTCACGTTGAGGGTGGCGTGGCAGGCAAACCGAAGATTCCAGGAATATCACAGCTGAACACCTTTAGCTTTGAAGAGGAAGGGATGAGGGTTTACCGGCACTCAGAAATTGGATCAGGGAAGCTAATCAAGTATGACAATCTGGAGAAGAATGAAGGCTTCCTCGTCATCGACAAAGAAGGAGGCTCATCGGTCCTGACAGGAATCCATTTTGGAAAGATTAATCCATTTTGGTCTAACCTCGGGAAACCCGGAAAGCAGGCGAGGGCAGATGATACAACAACTGGACTGGAGCACGAGGATGAAGACATGTGTGACATGGCAGAGGACTCTAATGTGTGCTCGGATGAGTCTCAGTTCCTCTTTCAGTGCCCTGAAGAGACTTGTGGTGCACAATTCATCGAGGAGAGATATCTGGAGAAGCATATCATTGTTGGAAAGCACAAGAGAAGAGCAGAATGTGCCACCCTTCGTGATAACACCCTGATGTGCTTTGCGGAAGGTTTAGAGGCGCCCCTTCAGCGCAACGCCTTTCCAGTGGTTGATGATGCGCTTGAGACCATAGGAAAAGAGAACAACGACGGCAACATTGCTTCACGTGGATGGGCGTTGAAAGAGAAGAAGAAGAAGAGTAACAGGCTTCCAGAAAGATCGAAGCAGTGGGCGATCGAACAGTTCAATGAGGGGGCAGGCAGTGGTGTCAAGGTGGACCCTCCCGAAGCTCATAAGAGGATGAAACGTCAAAGAGATGAGACAAGTGGACTGCTCTTCTTTACACCCGACGAAGTGCTCACAGCGCAGCAGTTAGCGTCAATCTTCAGCCGACTAGCTTCTGCACAGAAAAAGTCGCTGGGACTCTCTGATCCCATCCCACCAGAGCGCAAAACAACCACAACATCGGATCCCATTGATGAGCTCTGTGAAGAAGACGGAGACATGGAACTCGATTTTCGCACAGACCCACAGTGGAGTTCAGCTTTTGACAACGACAGGCAGCTGGCGCTAGAACGTTTGGGTGATGAATTCGCTGAGAATGCCATGGAACATGTTACCGTCAAGAAGTCTAAAGAATCATAGCCTGTTTTATTCAGGATTGCAGTTGCCATAAGATAGACTAACGAGTTCTATGTTTATATTTGTCTTTTAATAAAATTTTAACAAATAAAGTTTTGCTACTCTGTTTTCCTTTGCATGAACACAAATTCTTTCGGTCAACAAATATAGACGTATTATTTACGAACATCAAGTGTGATAGATGGAATGCATACACTCGTTCTTTCTTTATATTGTAAATGGTGAAAAAATCATTATTATAAATAACAAGCTTGACTTTCATCTATGGCAACTCATAAGGTACAACACCAAAACGATTTGCAAAAAAAAAAATTTTTTTTGAATCGGACCGTGGTTTTCTCTCTTTACTTCTTGCTTCTCAAAAAGATTGTGTCTATATTGAGGTGATGGGCACTTGAACAGGTTGAAAAAACCTGTTCTTTCCAAAGGCGAAAGAGATTTTCAGAAAATCGTTTGAAAATGAGCTGTAAAGTTACATTGTCGTAGTTATTGGGGATTTTCTTGAGGTACGAAAAAACAATTTACCAATTTTTTTTGTATTGTTGTACAAATATAGCATATCTGTATAGAATCGACTGGAGAATAATCGTACCTTGTTTCTAGCTCAAGTAAAAGATTCCCTGGTAGGATTCGGCTGTTTTAAATTTTGATGCGTGACAGGGTTGAGGGGTTTCAGCCGGCTAAATAGCATCAGTTAGGTGTGCCAATTCAGTTTAAAACCAACTTCAACTAGGTAAAATTAAATGCTCTTTCATATGAAGGCAAATCTATTGCGCGCTCTGATCTGAAAATATCAGAAACTGGCCAGAAGTTGCAAAATTCAAGACACCAAAAAAGGTTTTTTGCTAAAATGATAGTGAAAAAGTGAAAATGGCGCAAAACTGATATAGTCCTTTGTTGTTAGTTTTAAGAAGACAAATCGAATGATCACACAATCATTGTTTTTCGTTGAGTTTCAAGCGATTTATGCCAATTTTTCAGGCCCGCAGTTTGAGCAAGTGTGAAAGTTCAGGCCGAAATTAAGTATCCATTAGGTGCTCCAATCCGTAAACGAATCATTGTTCCTGGGGTAATAAATGCTCCTCTTTCACGTGGTATTGTCGTTTCTGCGCGCTCGTAACGTTTTGGGTCCCAAACCTCGTCCCCGAAATATTTGGGTGCCAATATGACCCCTTAAATGATTTTTTTCAAAAACAGTTATTATTGATGTTTTATGCCCCTGGTCATACTCTACATAACGAACGTTTCAAAATTCAATTTGGTTGAGTTTGAAGAAAGTTATGGTAATTTATATGATTTCGACATTTCTTGGAATATTGTACTTAAAAACGAAAATAATTTTTTGAAAAAAACGTTTTTCGGATCCTCATAGGGTGCAACAGTAACCCTCTAAAGGAAATTTAAATCAAAAAATATTTTTGTTCCCTGCACACCCATGGTCGACTCTATCAGATTGGCTCTCTTAAGTACTTTATAAGTCAAGAGGAAATAAGAAGGTTATATATATATATATATATATATATATATATATATATAAAAGAAACCAGAGAGGACGTCGCATCCGCCATGTTGAAGTACGGTAGGAGTGGGATGGAGAGAGCGGCACGGCACGCCTTCTCCAACCACGTCGACAGGGGAGGGGGCGGGGGATGGCCGGAGGCTCCGCCCATTTTGGCCACGCCCGTCACCACTGCAACCAGCACGGCAACCGCAGCCTTCTGGGTCGACGCGTCTGGGTCAGACGAGAGCAGACAGGCAGAGGACACCAGTTCATCCAGCATCTCGCCTGGGCAGGGGATGTGAGTGAGAGAGACGGATAGGTAGAGAGAGAGAGAGAGAGAGAGAGAGAGAGAAACCAACCTCCTTCGGCCGCCACCACGATGACATCGTTGTGCATGGAAGCGAGTAGCAGCTATAGGAATACAATCTTGAGATGGGCGTGCGCCCGTTTGGACGTGTCGTCCGTGCTCGGAGGGAGTGGCTGCGTGCAGAGGCGAGCGGCCACGGAGAGGACGGCAGGGACATTCAGGGCAGACGAGAGGGTCGCCTTCTGCAAAAGGAAAAGAAAACGTTTTAATGAACATTCAAATAATATAGATAAATATACAACAACACCTCTCACTCTAACTCTTTTCCCTCTCTCGTTCTATCCAATTCTCCCTCTCTCTCATACTCTCTGTTTTCTCTCTCTCTCTCTCCCTCATTGCCTCTCTTTCTCTCCTTCTCTCTCTCTCTTTCCCTCCCTCTTTACCTCATTCACCCTCTCTCTCCCTCATTCCCTCTCCCTCTCTCTCCTCTAACCTTATGTTTGGTGACAATCTGCTGCGTGAGAATGAGCAGCTGCTGCATGGAGTCAGCATCAACGGCGACCTGCGCAAGCCGTTCGATGAGGAGCGGCAGGACGGAGAAGGACTCGTCGTGGAGGCAGAGAAGGAGACGAGAGCCGAGCTGGCGACAAAGCTCGGCCAGGAAGGGCCGAGACGGGGTCAGTGACGTCACGAACAACTTAAGGAAAAGGGGGCAGTAGTTGGGCCAATCTCCCTCGCTCTCTATTTATTTATTTATTTATTCATACATCAATTAAAGATGTGACAACATATTCAAATAAGTGTAATACCATGTCATGCTATCAGTGCAGATTAAGTGAAAGAAGGGGAAGCGGTGAAGGGAATGGCTGGCAACACTGAACCTCCAGGCATGTGACGTAAATAGAGCGGGGGGAGCGACTTCCCGAGGGGTGGGCCAGGCCCTACAGCACTTGAGGGGTGTGCTGGCGCCACACACCAAGAGGAGCAGAGTGCAGCAAAGGGGAGTGAAAGGGGAGAGGAATAGCATAGTTCATATACAAGTATGTATATGTAAGATAAAACAAACTCTCTGCACTGCCTAAATGAAAGAAAATATAGCATATATCTCTCTCTCTGTCACTTTCTTTCTTTCTCTATCTCTCTCTCTTTCCCTCTCTCTCTCTCTCTCTCTCTCTCTCTCTCTCTCTCTCTTCTCAGTCTCTCTCTCATGACCGAGAGGAGCAGTGCTTATGGTTAGAATGCAACCTCTCATTATCATCAACTCTAAATTCCAGGAACTGAGAGAGAAAATGAGAAGAAGAGAAAGAGAGGGACGGACTGTTAGTGAATCACAATGAATACAGTATTCCGCGTACCGTAAGGAGCTGAACGAAGGCATCTGCACAGCCGCACTGCATCATCGACTTGTCCTGGTTGGACAGACCGAACGCCTTCGTCAGCTTGCTGAACCACTCAGATTTCGTGCATATATGAATGCACCGCGCAGTTCGGCATTGCTTCCTTCACATGTCCCGACTACCATATATGTTACGTATTTTATGTGTTTCGTACTGAAACACAGTGACCCAAGACGCTAGTTAGTAAAATTTTAAGTGCTCAGAGACATGCTCCATCTTAAACAACATTTCCCTCTCGTAACAACATTCAAACACCGAATGAACAAACTTCCACATAAATCTTCAGAATAGATGGGACTTGGAACTCAACTCATTTATTCCTGTCCATAAGGCAAGAGCGACAACGAAAGAAACGGACGAGCATTCCGAGTGCTCCAGAAGAAATGAAACCGCGGCAGAGATTGAGGAAAGAAAAATTCCAAAGCATGGCATACGCAATCACTAGTCTAATACTTACACAATATACAACATGGGATAAAGTGTGTACACAACTCGTATGACGGAAGAGGTGACTTCTTTTTAAGTGATAAAGTTATTCAAGATCCGTCGAACCAAAGATGGCAAATGGTTTGCGCTTCAAACACTTGGTGAGGAAAAAGAAACGTATGAATATTGAAATAAATAAGACCAATCGACAAGACAGTTGGAAGGGTGCAAGCCGAAATGTTTCAGCTTGCGAACAACAGCCTCAAGGCATTCTTGCCCTCTGTACAATGCATGGCGAAAACAGTTGATGAGTAATATGCTCGAGAAGTTAGAGAAAGTGACAAAGGAAGACAAACGCTACTTATAAAATCAAAGCCCTGTCAATGAACCAATGAGATAGATGTTCATGAATATCTCCGTGACAAGGGAAAAGCAAAGGTAGAGAAAGGGAGAAGGGAGGCTCCATGTGTGAGCAAACATTCTCTTCAGGTAGACGAGGCAGGTTCATGAGAGAGGGGAGAGAAGAGGCAGAGAGGGAGATAACGAGGGTAGAGCAGGCTGTTACGACTCCTCGTCTTCCTCTCCCTCTTCGCCCTCTTCTCCCTTTGCCTCGCCCTCCTCCTCTCTCTCTTCGTCTTCATCGAGGCCGGCTGCAATTGTCACTTAAAAGACCTGTTTCTTCTTCATATTTTAAACTATAATAAAATTCTATTTTGAAGATCTATTTGTATTTCAAAAGCAGTAATCGCTTCAAGACACATAGTTTCTTAACATCATCCCTTATATTAGTCATAGAATTCCATTATCCTGAATGTGGTATGTGGCTAGATCAAAATATCGTCATCGATATCCCAACCCAACTACCGTATCCCTCAGTTTTCTTCGCAGGAGCAGGTCGTTCCTCCATCCTACCCCTATCCACGTGGACACACTTCACTGCTCTCACAACTAGGCTGCAGCCCTCTACTTTTCTTGGCTATTTGTCAGGCAACCAACAATGGGTGATATCTTTGCTTTCAGGCATATCTCATTATCACACACTTTCTCGTCAGTTTCTCTCCCCTCACACCATCTGTTTCTCTGCGTCCCTAACTCTGTCACCCTTCCAGGCGATGCCATCCCAAGCCACACACAGTGGCTTTCAAACTCTCCCTTTCACCTTCCAACTGACTTTCAGACTTCAAGATGGTGTCGAGGGTTGACGATGGTCTCTCACTATCGAGGAAATCGATAAAGCGATTCGCATCTGAGAATGACTCGCGGAGACGCTGCAAAAGGGAGAGAGGGTTGGGGACCAGGGAAAGAATGAAAACAGAGAAAGAGAGACAGAGACAGAGGCACAGAAGAACCGGAATAGAATCGCCCTGACTGACCTGCTTGAGGCGAGTAGCCATCTCCTTCATTTTCTTCTTCAAATCTTCTAAAAGTAATCTAATATTGATCTTTTTTTTTACAATACTGTTTTATTCTTTCAACGTAATGGCTAAATGACTATAATAATTACTTATTGTAACAAAAAATAAAAATAAATATGTACATACTCATTATAGTCATTTTAAGATAATAAACTAATCAGTCATTGCAATCTATTCTCTCTCGATCATTCCCCTCACTAACCAGATTCTTCCTTTGCTTGCTCCGCTTCTTCTTTAGCCTGTGCTAGCTGACTCTCAAGCTGTCTGGAAATTAGATAATATTGAAATAGAGGAAGAACTATCGTAAATTCGAATGCAATTACTTATCTCCCACGGAAAGCCTGGCTTACCCAATCCTCTTCTTCCTGATATCGCTGTCGAAACGTTCTTGAACAAGCTTCTCGATAAGTTCATTAGCCCTGCAGTGATATCGGGCATGCTGTTCACTAGAAAATATTTTTTTGACATTTAACTCAATGCTCAATTTTTACAATTCTTTTTTTAATATTTAGACTAAAATTCCACTAAATTTATTAATTTTAACTGCTTAGTTGAACAACCACAAATCAACAAAAAAATTTCTTTGAAAAACTTCATTATCAACATTCAGTCACACATATTCCCCGTTAACCGATAAAAGACAAAGATGAACGAAAATGAACCTAGTATATGCCAACTCCTTATCTTTCGCTTCGAGTTGTCTCCTCAACATTATCGTTGCTGCCACACTCTAAAGAATACAATTTACTATTAATTTGGCGTTTTTTTTTATTATTTGAAAACAACTATACCCGCCTAAACATCTGAGGCTACAAGCAATTGAATAACAAAATAACACGAACAATAATAGTAATGACTACCTCGTCAAGGTCCCTCTTGAGGTCCCTGACGACCTGCTTGGGATCCAGGCTGGGGATGTCGATTTGGTTCACTGCCGTCGTGTCTGCGGCAAGGCGGAGATGCCCAGCTCGCTCTCCCTCCACTGCCTGGAGGAATCGCAAGGCATTTTTATATATAAAAAATATATATATTTAATACAACCATGATAACAATAACTTTGCTTCAAATACAGTTACAAATTATCCACAGCTCTTTTTTATATAAAATTTAATTTTCCAATACTCCTTTTTGATATGCGACAGCGAGACTGTTCACTAATCCCTTCAATAACGGACAGCTCAATAAAAATAAATAAACAAAATCGAAAAAAAAATGACAAAAAATACCCGCAAGTTCGGCTGTGCAATCGGGTCCGTCTTGGCAATCGACTGGTCCACGGGCTGAAAGAGAGAATTGATCTTGGTAGATGAAAAAAAATTGAGGAAAGCCAAACAAATTTATGTTTAAAAGTAATGTCAAAAAAGGTCAAATTAAATTATATCGGGTTTCCTATATGCAGAAGGGAAGTAGAGAGCGATAGCGAAAGCAAGGGAATGATGTGAATAGAGCGAGAGCGAGAAAGAGTGGAGAGAAAAAGAGAGAGAGAGAGAGAGAGAGAGAGAGAGAGAGAGAGGAGAGAGAGAGAGAGAGAGAGAGAGAGAGAGAGAGAGAGGAAGTCAGTGCTGAATAGTGCCAGTCTCAGAACATGGGTCGGAAGGTTACAATATAAATAAAAATTAATAAACCTGGAGTTACAAAGTGAAAAATGGTAATCCCGGGGGGTTACAAAGTGTTACGGACCTACGGCCCGGGGTTACAACCCTGTCATGGGTCTGACCTATTTCAGCTCTGGAGAGAGTGGAAGAGGGAAAGAGAGAGTGAGAGAGGAAGAGAGAGAGAGAGAGAGAGGAGAGAGAGAGAGGAGAGAGAGAGAGAGGAGAGAGAGAGAGAGAGAGAGAGAGAGAGAGGAAGTCAGTGCTGAAATAGTGCCAGTCTCAGAACATGGGTCGGGAGGTTACAATATAAAAAAAATTAATAAACCTGGAGTTACAAAGTGAAAAATGGTAATCCCGGGGGGTTACAAAGTGTTACGGATCTACGGCCCGGAGGTTACAACCCTGTCATGGGTCTGACCTATTTCAGCTCTGGAGAGAGTGGAAGAGAGAAAGAGAGAGTGAGAGAGAGAAAGAGATAGAGAGAGAGGAGCGAGAGAAAAAGAGATAACCTGATTGCTTCTGAAAGCCTTGTCGTTGCTGCGTGCCTTCTTTCTCGCCTGCTCCTTCTCCTCGAAGCGCTTGTCGAGGAGGCTGCAATGCGTTCTTGGTTAATTCCATTTCTCTGCGTCTCGCACTCTCTTACATTCTCTCTAATTCTTCACCCTCTCTCTCTCTAATTTTCCCTCTTTATCACACTGTCTCTTTATCCCTTCTCTCTTCATCCTAAATCTCTTTCTTTGCACATAATAAAACACTTGGTGACGCTGCTTCATAATATCACAGCCTTCTTTGTAACAGAAAGGTGATGGGAAAAGAATGGAATGAATATTAAAGAGAAAGAGAACAAACTCATGAGAAAAACACAGGCTGGGGTGAAGTGAGTTCCCAATATCAGCGTGATTAGTATATTTTCCCTCTGCTTCTTTGCCTCTCTTTTTTCTCGCTTGATCTCTCGGTTTTCCTCTTTCACTTCCCCAACTCTGGCAGTTCTTTGTCCCGGTGGTCCTTTATTTCTTCTTGTTCATCTTATTCTCTTTCTCTCTATCCCCTTGTCTCACTCTCCCCTTTCTTTCTCTAACCTCATCTCGCGCTTAAACTTTTCACGCGCTGCATCAGCAGCCCTACTCGAAGTGGCCACCATCTGAAGTCATAACACTTACTTAATACATAATTGCATCTAATATTATTTTATTTTATTATCGTTATAATTATATATAAACTACAATTTCCCATTCTCGAATGACAAAAAAAAGATTTGGCAATGCGACAAAACTATCATTTAGAGAGACAAAGAAAGGAGGCTGAGGAGATAGAGGGAGAGAGACCTTTTAGTATTCGTCCTGGTCAACCGGGTCCTCGCAGAATTGAAAGCCGAAGAGGCTGTAGTTGTCGCCTGTCAATTTTACATTTATATTTTTTAAGAGCGAGAAAGGTAAGCCTATAATGAAAAAAACAAGGAAAAGTTGTTATTTTATAAAACTGTTAAAGCTCTAATTTTTTCTTGTATTTAGGCAAAGTACAATAAGGATATTTTTAATCGGAAAAAGTAAGCCAATAAAATCATACAATCTTTGCAAAGTCCGGTAGGAAAGCTTAGTTTGGCAAGAACACTTATATATATTTTATATAAAATATATAAAAAATATATAATTCTTTTGCACAACTCTACAAACAAAGTATAAGAATCTGCGATATATATAATAGGGGCAATATCTTATTGTGAGAATCTCACTTCCTTTTGCAGTGTTGTGTTAAAAAATATGTAAGCAGAAAAATAAAATAAAACATTGCTGACTATCTTGACTCGGCCGCGCTGCATCGTCCGAGTTGGCCCCGACGGACGAGACGTCGCTGCCGAACACGGCCGCCGTGGTGGCCGTTCTCTTGGCACTGACGGCCGCAGCCGCGTCCCCCTCCTCGTCGCCTGACGATAACACTACTCGCTTCTTCTGCGGGGACTTGCCACTCGCGTCTTAAAGTAAGCCAAAAATACCGTGTTTGAATTCGCGCCTTTTGGCCTGAGAAAATGTCGAGACTGCATGTCATTTTACTTTTTTAATAGATAACGGGTGAGTTACGAGCGTCTTTAAAGTTGGAAGAATCTTGCATGGGCTAACTAAAGAGAAAAGATTAATGATAGGACTTCAAAAAAGTTTAACCCTCCAAAAACTGATAAAGTAACAACAAGAACATTGTTTTGATTTAGATTGATGAACTGTCGATAGCATCCAACAACACAAGGTTAAAGGGGTAATATCTTACTGTGAGGATCTCACTTCCTTTTGCAGTGTTGTGTTTGAAAATATGTAAGGAGAAAAATAAAATAAAAGATATGCTGACTACCTTCGTCGCATGGCATGGCATAATCATCCGAACCTGACATCTAAACATCAAACCACGATTTACAATTCGCATACTCGGCCAGCCATCCTTACTTAACCTTCCTCCAATGCCACGTGTCATCACGTAAATAAATCAAATCAATCAATCAAAATAACCTCCCTACATTACTTGTTAAAAATCTACCTTCCTCAACAATTCGCACTCCTCCAGCTTTCATCCAGCTTATTGTTAGATAGTCTCTTCCACTGGACAGCAACCAGGGCACACATTCCATCGCATTCTGTTGCATTTGCACAACACGTTTATCATGCATATCAAAAAAGAATGCAATTAATGATCACGATGACCGCTAACAAACAAAAAAAGAACAGAGAACTGAACTTATTAGATAGACTTAATAGCTTAAGAGGGTACAACAATTAAAACGATGAGAAGTCATTTGAATGTGAGGACATTTGAATGGTGTGCAACGAAAAAAAGTTTTCGAAATGGAAAAAAAACTGCACAAATATCATAGGCTTCTTCTCTTTCTAGTCTCATCAGTAAAGCCAGGACTTTCTATTAGCCTGATACTGTGCATTATCGTAGTAGTCTCTTCATATGGTGGATAGCCACCTCCTCCCCCTCCTGCATTCCCGTGAACTGGCGCGCGGTCATAGAATCCGGCAGCACCGTAGCCATCGTACGCTCCAGCCGCGCCGCCTTTCTGGTAGCCTTGGCGGGAGTCTTCGTAGCCGCCACCTCCGCGACCTCCGGGATGGTGATGAGGGTGCCCGGATGGGACCGGGGGTGGGACGGGCGCGGGCGCTGGCCTTCCCCCGGTCCCATCCGGGCACTCTCATCACCCTCCTCCGTGGTGCCCGCCAGGTCCCGCACCGTATCCCGGGCCATGCGGCGGGTGCGCGCCGCTTCGTTCGTAGTCGTACGGGCCACCGTTCGCGTACGCTGAAAGATTGTAAAGATTGTAGCATTAATTTTAACCTTTTTTTGAAGAATAACTTTTTTATGCACAAAAAATTAAATATAAAAAAAAACTAGGTAGATACGAAACGTCGTGATCTATTCTCATATTCATTTTTTAATATTGAAAGAAAAATAATAAAATTCATTTTAGTACGCTTATAGTATTCTAGGATGTACTGCAGATAAGCCTTCAAACACCCTCCCCTTTCAACTCTCCCCTTTTTAACTATCTGGCGGATGTCCCCTGGGTCCTGCGCCGTTGTTTGGCGCCGAGAGTGGTGCGACCGGCGGCATTGGCGCCCCGCCAATCAGACGGAAGTGGACGCGACGCATCTGCGGTGGCATCTGGTTCGCAGGGTACAGCTCGATGTATGTGGAAGAGTGGAGAGAGAGAGAGAGAGGGAGGGAGAGAGAGAGAAAGACAGAGAGGGAGAGGGAGAGAGAATGAGTGAGAAAGATAATATACATATCAGATAGAAAATCATGACTTATGACACAATCAGAACTCAAACGATATTTTCGACGTGTGAACCTCATTTTTTTCCTTTTTTTTTGTTGTAGTTTTGTTTCCCACAATTTGCAATTTATATGCAACAAACAAATGCTCACAAGAAGAACTACAAAAAGAGATAGATTTCGTCTGGGAGTCCAGAAAAGGTTATAATTAAAATATTCGGGAAGGGGGGGGATAAAGCGCTAACCTCTTTCCAATCGTATTCTTGTTACGATGAAGAGCCTCACGAGCCTCGGTAATCGTCTGAAACTCAACGCTGCCATCTCCCGACGGGCGACGATCGTCATTCAGTGCCACCTGGAAAAGAGAGGAAAATCTAAATTTTTGTTCATCTTTTTCCTGTATTCCCTCTTTATCTATCATTCTCTCTCTCTTTCGTTCTTTCTCTCTCCCGTCCTCGCTCCCTATCTCTCCCCCTCTCTTAATTGCTCGTTCTCTCCCCTAATCCATCTAATTATCAATCAATCCTTCATGCTAATAGCAACTTCTTAACCTAAACAAAATTACAGATCGAAAAACTGAACTAATAGATTTTTTATATATTTTACTTCTACACTAAAATAATCAGTAAAATTATTTCAATAAAAGTTGAGTCTCCAACCTTAGATGGAGATAATCATCGGGTCCACCAGCCAGCATTCTTGACAGGTCATAGGGCGCCGAGCGGTAGGCGCCGGCGCCTGGCGGCATCGGTCTCATCGGCCTTCCGCTGTCATAGCCGCCCGCGTCCCTTGGGTATCCCGGATGGGCCGGGGGATAGGGGCCGAGCGGGCCGGGCCGGAAATCACTTGGTGGCATTGGTGATGGTGATGGAGGGCCCCCTTGCGGCATGTACCCAAAGGGGATGTCTCGGAGAGGGGCGGGGTCCTCCACCATTGAGTCCTCCTAAACCGCCGCCCATCATCGGGAATCATGGGCGGGTAGCCACGGGCGCGATGCACTTCCTCGGCGTTCAGCACCACGTACTCCTCTACATATCTAAATTAATGAGATTACAAAAAATAAGACCAATGCTCAAATTTAAATTTTAGTTTTCAGTGTTGCGTTGAGCACTCATTTAAAAGAAGAAAGAAACAAATGTAGTGGAAAAAGTCAAAACTCTCTGTCACTTACCACTATATTTTCAAATTTCCTAGCCAAAACCATGTTGTGCCTTTGAAAGAACTAAAAGTAGACTAGTGCAGAAAAAGTCCATCCACCGCATTCCTCACCCAAGCCCTGCAGTGATGGTTCCTCTGAAATACCCCCACCAATCAAATCGACCCAGGGTGGCCAACCATTGAATACATCTCCTTCAGCACTAGTCCCTTGTACCTAATGCTCTCCAAATTGTAGGAGAAAAGAAAGAAAGAAAGTATAAGAAGAAGTGTGTGCACAACACCTGACACGAGAAACAACAAGAACCCGATGGGGTACTGTAACTTCGTGGTGGGAGGTGCCACATACCGTATCCGTTGTATACATTGTAATAACCAGACCTTTGTCCCATGTGCATCTTGTTCCTCTCGAGGGCTGAAGTAGCATGGGACCGGCTGCCGAGACGAACAAAAGCCCACTAGGAAGACCTCCAGCCTTCGTAATCAGCACGTCCTCAAAATCCAGACCTCCAATTTCTATTTCTATTAGAGAGAGAGAGAGAGGGGAAGAGAGAGAGAGAGAAAGATGAATAAAGCCCAAAATCACCACCACTAAATCTCTTCTAATTTTTGCCTACTATTCAATACTAGTCTTCATTCAATAAAATAATCCATTATAACCTGAAATAAATACATCTCATTGAGAAACCGATGCCGTATACTTTAAAATAAAAAAATAAAAAAAATTTGCAAGAACCGACAGTTCCCATTTATCAGTAAGCCATGTAAACCGATAATTGACACTGTTTCCTTTCTCCTGCTATCAATTACTCGTACTTTTAATGTAACAAGAACAGACACGAACAAACTCTTGAGGATGTCCTTGATATCATTCTCAGTAGCAGAGAAGGGCAGACCACGTAACTTGACCAGCCTCCCCTCCTCACTCACCAGACCTCGCCTCAGGGCCCCATTCAACTCCGGGCCCCATTCAACTCCTCCGCCAAAAGCTCGAACACTAAAACGTCCATGTTGATCCGAGAGCCCTTATCAAAGACCACCATATGATTTTCTGACTATAATACTCAGTTTCCCCTACTTGCAGGGTAAAACCACTAAATAGTCATGATGCCTTCCATCCCATACTCCCTCCACGTACTTTTCCCCAGAGTCTTCCACAAGCACCCAATGACATTCCACCACATTCCAGTGATACCCAGGAAGGCCCAGCCCCAGGGTGACCCATGGCGCTGCCCGAGGTGACCCAAGGCACAGCGCCCTGAGGAGCGATCCCAAGGGCCGGATGGGCGTTGCTCGACCTTCAATGTATCTGCTCTCCATGTTGTTGCGATGAAGCTTGAGGACAGCTTTGCCGAGAAGGGAAGACATCGAAGGCGAAAGTAGTTCGTCTCTCCTTTCACCGCATTCGACTCCATCTTCTCTGATCCAGTCATCGCAGCAGTCTGAAGAGAATCAAGAATGTATTCTTCATCACAAAAAAACCTAATAGCCTCCACCAAATACAATGGTGGATGCTATTAGGTCTTCTGAAACAATTAGACATCGCAATTGGCGAAGCTGAACTAATATTATACTCAACCGATTCTGTTGTGAACTCTTCATAGTAACATTAATCTACAAGCATCTCCGAGATAAGAAGAAACGTTTAGTCTGCGCTGCATTCACGTTAAATGGAAGGCCGTGCATGCATACCTATAGTTTTTCTCATATTCTTTTTTCAATTTTTTATTTATATATCTTTTAATTTCATCCTTGCAACGGCATAAATTCCCTGATCCGCCGTCATGGGCAGGGGGTATGGCCTGGCCGACCAGATCTGAGGACAGTGGTTGTGGTGGAGGTCCCCCTTGGAGCATGTACCCAAAGGAAATGTCCCTGAGAAGGCGGAGGTCCTCCACCCATAAAACAGCCGAGAACTCTCAAATTGGCCGTTATATGAATCATTCAATAGGCACCTCCTATGGGCACTTCGTGGAGCTTAAAACCAAGGCGTTAGTTTAGATGGCTTGGCTAACCATAAGCATTATTAATAATGCGCCAGGGACGCTGCATGGCTAGCATTTCAATTTTAAATCGCGATTCTACTTTTATGCGATTTAATTGCATGCCAATTATTCGAGGAGCACTTTTGATTTCTGTTAATTAAAGGAGGGCGATCACCGAAAAGTCATTGACGGTATATGAGACATCTTAGATATTTTCGAATAGTCTCGGTCATGCAGAAGAAGAAAATGTACATGAAAAAGCACATAGAGTTCCATATTCAAGAATACATGTACTTGAAAGTGCAAATTTTGAATGAATTTGTGATTGGTGTGTCTAGTACTCGTCGGCAGTCGTCGGCTGAATCGCCAGTTTTACGGTCAGGGACCCATCGCGGGAATATTAAATTTACAAATTTTTCAAGACCTTTTTTGTTGCATACTTCTCCACCTTTCTTGTGTTTATTTTTTCTGTATAAAGATATAATTCAATGTGTCGTTGTTTTTGACAGTTTCATGGGTGATTGGCAGTTTGATCCGTCTCGTGAAAGGACTCTTGCCACCAGGGCAGCTGTTGTAGCTGCTAATGAGGAAGCTAACAAGGGAAACACCTAAGCATAAGTTGGCGGATTTTGATCGCACCTATCCAGATCGTAAGTCCAAGTCGAGAAATGATGATAACCATTTTCAATTTTAGCTAAATAGAACCAGGCGATTTTATATTGATTTTTAAAGTTTACATAAAATCGCGGAATTTATTGGTTTGGCCATTGTCAATGTTTGGTTTAAGCAACAAAACATGGCTTGCGGGGCTGAGTGGGTTGCGCGCTCGCTTTGAGTTTTGTGTATCACCGGTTCGAACCCCATTCGGTGCAAGTGTTTTGCTAATTTTTCAAATTCGGCAAAGTACATAAATGTAAATTTATTCCGATACGAGAAGTGGCTTGTGCTCTTAAAACTCTTTTAACCAAATTTATATGGGCAATGGGTGTTTCAAATCGATCACTTCGCCATGTTTGCGAATCCACAAGCGGTTGTTCGTCTTCTGGTCGATAGATTTGGTGTCTCTGACAAATCGACGGAATTCTCTCGAGAAGACCATAAACTTGCCCAGTCGACTGGGATCCCGATGAGGAAATCGATCTACCACCCGAAAAACCGCCGCCCACTGATGAAGAAGTATCATTTCTTGGGACACGAGTCTCCAAGATTCAAGTTTGTTTTATTCGTCTATCCGCTTTAAAATTAATTTAAATCTTGTGATTAATTAAAGGTAATGAATGCAATCGAGTTTTATCGCGAGACTGCGAAGGGTTCGAGGTCGTTGTCTACAATGTCGAACCGCTTTAAGTCCATAAAGGACACGAATGCGTTGACAAAATTGCGAGAATTTGAACGTGTCTTTGCGGAGGAAGGGGAATTGAAGGCGGGAGTCCGCTATCGTTTCCGTCAGCTATCCTCAATGCTCAAGGATAAAGTGACGGAGAAGATGGAGCAAGGTATCAGAAAAGCGACAAATTTTTTTTTACTCTGTGTTTAAAACAGGCGTCGAGTTGCATCACGAAGACCTTCGAAGGCTAGCGCATGGCATTAACCGTGAGAAAAACACTTGCACCGAATGGGGTTCGAACCGGTGACACACAAAACTCAAAGGGAGCGCGCAACCCACTCAGCCACGCAGGCCATGTTTTGTTGCTAAAACCAAACATTGACAATGGCCAAACCAATAAATTCCGCGATTTTATGCAAACTTTAAAAATCAATATAAAATCGCCTGGGGCTATTTAGCTAAAATTGAAAATGGTTATCATCATTTCTCGACTTGGACTTACGATCTAGATAGGTGCGATCAAAATCCGCCAACTTATGCTTAGGTGTTTCCCTTGTAAGAAAAGAAGCAGCATTTTTCGTGGAGATGCTCTGCCATCTGAAGACTGTTGCTGCGGCTGGTGCGACTTGAGAGAGAATGGCTACTGCTGCCTCCGCTTATCCGAGAGAGCTGAACTGAGAAAGGAAGGCCAGCACATTCGAGACGGAATGCAGAAGATGGGTTGGCTGGAGGAGCAGTGCATCACTTCGCAGAAGTGGTTCAAGTCGCTGATTCTCGACGAAAAGGTTTATTATAAACGAGGAAAAGACGCTAAATATATATTCAAATGTTTTCTAACAGGCTGCAGACGCAGCAGCATCTGTCCATTCGGCCATCAAGGGTGGCGAGCAATACGAAGCGCATGCGTTTAAGCTTTGTTTTTTCATGCCTAATTGCAAAAGGATACTTTTCTGATACTCAGCCACCTGCGATACGGCGCATATCGTCTCTTCATGGCAAAGACGGTCGGGCGAATCGGATCCGGAGTTCGCCTTCAGCTTCCTCGATGTGTGACTCAGAAGATCCGCTCGACCTGGCCATCTCCTAGCTATAAGGGCTTTGAATGCGGCACTGGAATTGTTCCAAATGATTCAGATGATGAGTAAATGATAAACATATGCTGATCCGAGACGATGCCTTTCCAAATAAGTTGTACGATCATTCCAACATTTCGCCGAATATGAACAAAAGATACGACATATGATGTGGACAGATGGTAAGGAACAACCATAACTGTGTTTGCTGCAAGAAGCTTCAACCACCCGGATATGTCGTAAGGTTTACAGAGAGCAAGGCCGATCAGCTTGAATGGATTCTACGCATTTCAGGTGCAGTACCTATTTTTCATAAATTTTAAGCATAGTTGTTATGCTACCAGAAAGACTTTTTGAGCTAGCGAAGAGCAACAGGCAGCTTTTGTCAAGCAATTCTCTAAGCCTGGGATCCATTTCCTTTGTGCCGATCACTTTGCCAAGAATGATCTCGTTTGGGAGAATGGAACGTGTTACCGTTCTAAAACTGGATACCCGATAAGAAAGGTTACTTTATCTTCGTAAAAATACAAAAAAAATAAAATCCACAAAACATTATAAGAGGCCTATTCTGAACACGCCCCCTCCCGTCGATGCCTCCACTGCGCCACACGTTGTGGCCGCCACTCCACACCCGCCAGGTGTGGGTAGAAGAACCCGCAACAAGGAGGCGTGGCGAGCTGCTCTCGAGATGGCGTCCAGCCATTCGGCTTCTGCTCCCTCGCGCCCTCGCAGTGCCGCGCAACTCTGCTCACCGGAAGCATCCCCTGTAAGGAAAGTACTTATTACTATTACAGTAAGGTATTTAAGATAAAAAAAATATATATGTATTATTTATTTATTTTTTTTTTTAATTTTATTTTTAAATATTTTTTTTAAATTTAATTATTATTTTTTATATATTTTTTCAGATTAATTTGTTTTAATGGCATAAGTACTGTAGTCATAAATTTTTCAGTTGAAGAAACGCCGCCCTTCTGATCCGGAGTGGCTTCCACCCGAAGAAGGAAAGAAGGAGAATGAAGACGGAGATGTCAAAAGAGAAAATAAGACCGAAAAACAGAAATTGAGAGATGACGCTCGAAGAACAACAGAAGAGAAGAAGAAGGAATCACCGTATTTTCTTTGCGAAAAGGAACAGCTTGAGTTGTTTCTAAAAGACTGTCCCTTTTGTTCACAAGCTACTTGCGCAGTCGACTACCACTTCATTGGTGCTGGGCTAGCAGCAGAGGCAGTATGCCAAACAGTTGGATGCAAGTGGCGTAAGAGCTTCCGCAGCTCGAGAATGCTGCCCACAGCCGATGGTGGCAGTGGAGGATCCCAACTCCCACAGCTCAATTTAGACCTCGTGTCCTCAGCTACGTCAACAGGAATGGGATTCAAGGAAAGTTATATAGGCAAGAACAATATAAAATATTAAAGCCAGATATATTCAGAAACTTCAAGGATATCTTGCTGCTCTTGGTTGTGCATTCATCTCACAGTCGACATTCTATCGTTTGAAGCGGCGGTATGCTCATATCGCAGTAAAGCAAGTCTACACTGAGCGCAATGAAGAAGTCTATAGCATCATCAAGGACAAGCTTCGAGAGGTTGGCTAGACTTTCTACTCAACAATACAAATTAGCTATCGATTGATCAAATAGGGAACCGCCATTCACCTTGCTGGAGATATGCAGTTTGACAGCCGCGGTTACTCCGCTAAGATTGGTCGCTACTTCATTCTCGAGCATATCACAGGATTTCTTCTTGAATTTGTAATAGTACACTCATCGGAAACTGAAGGTCAGTAGCCCATTCATATTTGCAACAAAGGAAAGCGAAGTGACAAAGCAGAAGATTTGACTGAACATGAAAAAGCGATGTCTGGTTGCAAGGGTACATGAATGAATGAAATAGAGAGAGAGATAGAGAGTGAGAGAGAGAGAGAAAGAGAGAGAGAGAGAGAGCGCATATAGAAGACAAAATGATTGTGAAAGAGATTTTATCAATCTCTTTCACAATAATTTTCTGATTACGCTTAGGCGTGAGTGGAAGAATGGAACAGCGTGGCTGCGAAATTGGCCTTGAGAAGGTCCTGGCTAAGCTGAAATCTGAGGCTCAGAATCCTATCTCAACTTTCACTACTGACCGAAGCAAGAGCATTGCAACGTTGTTGAGAAATGAATTTCCGCTCATAATCCATAAATATGACGCATGACATTTCCTCCGCAATATTCAACTTGCCTTATTGGAGGTTATATCAACCTAAAATCTAAAATTTAGTTCACAATATAACACTTTTAGGCAGGGAAATTGAAGCGAATGCAGGTGGCTCGTGATTGGATAAGATCCCTGTATAACCACGCCTACTTCGCAATCTACAACAGCGGGGGAGACGGAGAACTAGCGGAAGAATTGTTCAAATCTCTGCGCTATCACCTCAAAGGAGTGCACGAATGGGAGAACGTAGACGACAACTTATATCTCCTCTAAGTCATTGGCAAAAATTATTTCAGGACAAAGAATTCTCAAAGCACAAGGCATGCCGACATGGGCCACGGGACCCGAACGAAGAACCCGTCTATTTGCGGCCAGATGATGACTTTACTCGATTTGCATACAACAAGCTGTGCAAGATAATGCTTACAGAGAGCCGCCTTCGCGATATTCATCAGGTTATCTCTAGCTTATGTCTATTCCATTATTAAAAATCCAAAAAAAGAAAGTCGGAATAAATATTCAGGTTTCCCCATACTCCTCAACATCACGAGTAGAGTCTGCGAATTCCTTGGCTTCAAAGTACGCTCCCAAAGAAGCATATTTCAGCAGGGACAGCCATGAGGTGTGCATCTATTTGATTATTAGCTATATTATAAACCCTTATATAGCAATCGCATTTGATCGTGAGAACGCATAAAGATGGAACAGCGAAAGAAATAAGAAAATAGGTATCTTCGATGATGACTTGCATTCACTGGAATCATTTGCGCATGAAGGAGCTAAAGGGAGAAAGGCCACAGATTGGAATGAAGTCATACTTCAACAAGACGTCCAAGAAGAAATGCGCAAGGAAGGTAAAGTCATTTGCTATGCAATAGTTAGTGATTAAAATTAATTCAGCTCTACGCTAAAGTCGACTTGGACTTTCGCAGTGAGATTGTGCAACGAACTCGCCTTGTTAGACTTCACAGCAAAAGCCAGAGAAGGGAGACTGATGAAGAACAAGAGGAAGAGAGCGGTCGGCAACAACAATTACAGTACACCAGGCATCAAGGAGATGCCAACCTGGAGGAGGAAGAAGACGGCTCCGACGATGACGCTGATCCAGGGGATGACGACCTGCTTCTCAGAGGGGCGGCCGCCTTCGATGTCGTTGAAAACGGCGAATTCTCTGAATATTCAGATCAGTTATAGAAGCTCCTTTCGATACAACAAATACCGGTATAGTTAGTTATCAAGAGTATTTAGAATATTTCAGATTTTAAGCACCAGGAGGCACGACGCCGTGGCTGCAGAGGGGTCAAATTAGGTGTTGTGGTGGCCGGAGGAGACAAGGGATTTGAAATGATACGGTTTGATGGGGCGTTATTTCAGAAAGGCTTTCCACGTGCCTTTCTGAAATAACGCCCCATCAAACCGCCTCATAACAAAGCAACAGGAAAAAGTCGCACAATAACAACAGGATGATTAAAGTAAATAAGTTATGAAATGAAAAGCGCGCTCCAGTCTACATTTCCGCATTCTTTCGTTTCCAACTCGAGGGGGAGTATTTCAAATTATCGCCACCAGAACCCGATGGATCGGCGGGCCCAACATTCCCCGGGACAACGAAATGTTGGGCTGTCCTTGAGAAATTTGTGTATGGTCAACTGATTTTAAATATTCCCATGATTTTTCTTCAAATGTTTTGCTAATTTTTCTTGAAAATAGCAAGTGCTTGACCGATTTTCTTCAAATAATTCTTCTTATGATAATTTTTTAAATGTTGAAGTCAAAAAATATTGATTCTCGAAGTGTCGGCCACCAGAGGTTCTAGAGACCTAATCTTTTTTGTTCGACTCAACTCGACACGTAGTGAACATAGAACGCAACTTAGGGTTTACGGAGCAAAAAATTAGAAAACCTTGTGGAAAAGTTAATAGTATAGTCAGGAATGATAGTTTAAAAATCACAAGTTAAAAATTCTAAGGAGAAATCACTCGGAGAAAATCATTAGAAAAAATCACTCGAAGAAAATCATTTAATCGAACAATCATTCAAGGATTCTTCATTTGAAGAAAAAAACATATGATGATAAATCGGAAAAAAAATTTGAAGAAAATCACTTGAAGAACTTTTTATATCGAAATTATATATATATAAAATTTGAAGAAAGTCACTTGAAGAACCCATTTTGGGTTTACTCCACCCTACTTTTCCGAGCCATGCATGGACACTTTTCTTCCCTGCCACATACCGTAGAAAGAAGAATACAACCCAAAATCAAATCACTATCTCATTATTACCTAATATTCAATACCATTCTTCATTCAATAAAATAAACCATTACAACCTGAAATAAACACATATCAGTAACCGATTTATAAACACATATGAGTAACCGATGCCGTCCACCTTGAAATAAAAACACCTACCCATTTTGAGGCTATTAAAAACTGATCACATAATTACTTTCAAATTTGCGCCATTACATTACTTTGTTTTTTGGAGCTCAAGTTCTTTGTTACTTAATTAACAGTAATTAAAAGAGCTCCTCGAATAATTGCGCATTATTAATAATGCTTAACCAAGCCATCTAAACCAATGCTTTGGTATTGAGCTCCATCAGGTGCCAAGAGATACCGCTTGAGTGCTTCATATGGCGTCCAATTTGCGAGCTCTCGGCTATTTTATGGGTGTAGGACCCCGCCTTCTCAAGGACATCCACTTTATGTTGATTTGAAATATATATAAAAATGCTCTTAAAATCGTTTTTACTATATTAAATTAGAAATGGATAAACGAACGTGTTGTGGTCGTCTTCATTATCCAGATTGTGCTCGCGCACTCTTGCACTGTTCTCTGCGTTGCTGTCGCCCGTGTCCATCGTATCGATCGCTTCGCAAGTTGAGGGATGGGTACTGTAAAGGATTCTTTACTTCCAATACCTTTTCCTTTACGACATACAATCATTAATATTAATCACAACTTATCAGGGAAAAATAGGGTTACCGGGTGGCCTTCCAGAACAGAGAGGGGTAGGTGAAAATGGGGCCGCAGATTAGGAAGTGGTAGTAAAAACCAATTTGAATTGCACTTTTATCGCGGACGAAACAAAACTGTGAGTTCCTAGAAATAAAAAAAAATTCTTTAGTAAGCAGAGTGGTGGTAGGGTAATCCATATGAGCCACGAAAACATTGTGGGTTGCCGAATCTGGTAACTCTTTTATTCCCTGTAAAGGATTGAAGGGGATTGCATAAGAAAATATATTGTTATCGATCAATTCAGTTTTTTTGCTGGTTTATTGCCAAGGAAAGAAAGGAGAGGAGCTACAAAAACAACCAACTCTTCTTCTCCCTGGACGAGCTTATCGGTGATAGCCTTGTCCTTCTCTGCTTGCGCTCTCTCCTTTTCCGTCTTCTCCGCGAGAGAAGCGTCGGAAGACAGCGAGTCTCGCGAAGGCGTCTGTCAAGGAGAGGGCATTTAGCAGCCAATTAGGAAAGTGGAACAAATTGAATAGATCTGATATTTAAACCTGATGGTGAATAATTAAAAAAAAATCGTTAAATTAAAATAATTAGCTCGTTCTAAAGACAATCACTAGCATATGTTTGCAGGTATTTAAGACTACGCAGCAAATAAACTGCTCAAGTTGATGGTTTAAATTGTTTTTAAAGAAATAAAGATACTTTACTTTATATATATATATTTTTTTTAGCACATAAATTATGCTAATAAATCATGAAACTGCTCTCGCTCAGTCATCCTTCCTCGGACTTTTGGGCACCCCATTTCAAGCTAGGAACCATCCACAAGGCTCGGAATATACGCAGGCAAAAGGCCAGTAAATTTCGCAATTATATGACAAGAACAAAGACTAGGAGTTTCGTTTTCTTAAATCGAAGCAAGCATTGAATTTAAAGCTTCTGAGAAGCGCCAGCGGCCTCGGCAAAAGCACCACAAATATGAAGAAAAAAAATTTTTGCTGGCGCCGCGCTCTCACTGGGGCCCTTATTAAGCAGCAGCACAAGTAAGTTCTGATGGAGAAACAACACGCGTAGCATCCAAACGAACCCCTTGGCTCCCTGTCGCTGTCCTACGCCTCGCGCTTTCTTATCCTCCGCCGGTGCCTATAAAGGCTTGGTTTCATCGTCGAGCAACAATTCTTTCGACTATTATTGAAATAGAATTAACAAAAAAATAGAATACCCCACGTGAGATTAAATATAAGAGTCAAAAATTCAGTTCCAAAAGAACTTGAGCATAAGTACGATCAGAGCTTTCTCGAGGTTGTGCAAAGCTAATAAAGGTGTTTGGGAGGATACAAGAAAGCAAAAGAAAACTGGGGAAAATAATGGAGCAATGAGGAGAATAATCGGCCGCCACCTTTCGTGGTGAGTTCGACACGGCGGTGAGAACTTTCTGAGACGAGCAGGAGAGATTGCGGCCGACGCTGCTCTGCGTCCCTTGGGAAGACAACGGAAATGGCGGCGTATCAGCGATGGCGGACTGAGACATCTTCTTCTTCGGGAAAACTCGATTCTTTTGCTTCCTTAAAGGAAAACAAACGATCTGAATAACACGAATGATATCAACATTTAAAGAGCAGTAGACGACGATGAACTTTGTTCCACGACATTCTGAACAGTAACGAAGCTCAAAAACTCGATAACTATGCGGGCTATTCAATCAACTTGTCCAGGGTTATTTACACATTTTCTTGCATAGAAGAAGGGGTTAATCACGTTGAAAGCAAGAAATAAAGAGATTATTAAATACCAACTGCTGTTCAGATAAAGGCAGCCACAACAACATTGACGAAATTGCCTGGCAGAACACATACAAATCAGCAATCATTTTGGGCCTCCAATTACTGAACAGGCATGACGAAGGCGTAGAACGCAACTATCGAACAGCACACGAGTTCGACACCCGGAACAAGCAATAGCAGAACAACATGGGAAAAGTAAGTAAAACAAAGTCTTTCGAAAACAACTTTGCTGCACGCACGCAATGTATTGAATAAAAGGGCCGTGACCGTGCTTACGTTAAATCTTTTACTAATTTTGAATGTCATACTGTAACACTTTCGCGGGAAACTTCGTAAGTTTCTGAATATTCGTCATAATTTATATTCCGCTTTGAATGCCGTTCAGAATTGCTTTTGTCTTTGGTCAAACTTTAATTTTTATTGCTGTTATTGCTAGGAAACAGCTTGTTCTCAGTTATTCCCTTCTCTTTCTCTGCCTTCTCGTTTTTCATCAGTTTCGTTCCTTTCATCTTCTTCTTCTTCTTTTTTTTCTGGACCCTTTGCGAGATCACATCTTGCTGTGATTTATCCGTTCGTTAGCTATGACCCGGCAAGTATGGTGTGAAGGACATGCCTTCTCCCCGTTCACTCCGCGAGTCTTTCTTATTTGCTTTTATTATTGCTTAATTGCGTACTGTTTCTCCTTGTAATGTTATTCTACTATCACATTTTTAAGCCTTTCCGGTGCTAGGACAGCGACAATGTCATCAAGTCGGCCGAATCGACAAGCAGAAGAACAGAAGAGCACCAACTTCCCGCCGCAACAACCACTGGACAGGTTTGCATATTATAAGCAACATTTAAGACACTCACGCCTCGAATTATTTGTTCCCGAGTATTGTTTTCCACTGTGCTACATTCTGCTTTCTATGCCAAGAGACATACCTTCGAAAAGCCCTCGTGATCCGAGCACAATTTGCAGAAACGACGTCTCCGTGATGAATGAAACGCAGCGCACGTGGGGAGGCGTTAGTTTTCGTTTTTTTTTGTTGCGTCAATTAGGAGAAAAACTGCTGACTACAAGGGCAATTTGAAAAAAAATTATTATATTGACTCAGTGAATCTTTTGTGCTAAGAAATTGTTTAAGTAATTGAAACGTTTTTTTATTGTTAAAGTTTTTTTGTTTTAAAACAAATCTGTATTAATCTAGATTATTTAATTGCACTTCATAATTTAATAATAAAAATACATAATAAGAAAAACTTTCGACAGGAATCCGCAATGACGGGAGTGTCGACGAGAACTGGTCGCGGGCGCCCTGCAGGGAGTGGCGGAGGGGGAGGGGGCGGAAGTGCCAAGGCTCTCGCCACGGCCAGACTCTTCTGGACCGACCAGCTCAAGCAGCACAGAGACTTTGTCATGTCAGTCGGGGGTATTCAGGGCCGCAGACGGATCCTGGGCTTGCCTCGAAAAGGCCTCCCTTTCCCGCTTTCTATGCTGGTTCTCCGAGCATTCGTGAACATGGCTATATAACTGCCCTCTCCATCTATTCATCTGTCTTTCTCTCAATCCATCTCTCTCTCTCTGTCTCTCTCTCCCTTTCTCTATCTCTCTCTCTCTCCCTCTCTCTCTCTCTCCTCTCTCTCTCTCTCTCTCTCTCTCTCTTCAGCCAACTCCATGCTGGCGGAGTCTCTTCTTCCTCATCTGCTGCCCACCTCACCTCCTCCTTCTCCTCGATCTCCTCCACCCTCTGCAACAATTCTTCCAAGCCACCCGAACTGGTTGAGGCCATTGAGAGAGCGGCTGTTCGCCTCTACGAATTCCTGGCTAACAAGGCGGTTGAGGTGCAATGTGGATATTATCAAGTTCTGACTAATATTAGTTATAAAAAAAATTCTTCCATTTCTTAATATTATTTCAGATTCACTTTTTCCCTGAATTAATCATTAAATCAAAATGTGACTGACTTTACTATTAAGTGAGATATAATGAATGATAGTATATCATAACTACAAAATAATAGTAGAAAAATAATATCATTTTAAATAACTTTTTACATTTGTTTTTTTGTTCGTTGTTGGAATGGTGAACCAAATAGCAATAATTCTACTTAAAGGGAATCGCGACTTCGTTGTCTGAATTTCTTCACGCTGTGCTGAGGAAGTTCTTGGCGAATCCTTCCCGAATGAATTTCTCCGATCGCTCTTGGACCATTGCCAAGCATGTCCGTAATTTAGATACTTATTTTTTTACTTTATTTAAGAATCCATTCGATGTATCTACCAATTTTTTGGAAATATATTGATTATATCGTATATTTTTTTAATATTTATTGCATTTATTCTTATCTATTTTAGGTGTTGAAGCCCTGCGTGACCACGCCGCTCTCAACTGACATTTTGATGTCTCTCAAGACGACTCTTCTCAACATTCGAATGTAGTGAGCGGGAAATTTTAAAATGTTTTTTATTACTATCTATTTTGAAAATGTAGTATTTGAAGTGGATTTTAGAGTTAGCAAAGAAGATTACTTCTTGAGATTCTTGCGGATAAGGATGACGACCGAAGGAGTGCGAGAGATGCGATTCGTCGACTTTGCATGCACCGAAATGGACGAGCTCCAGGCACGCCTCCACCAGAGAATCTTCTCGAAATTCGGCTTCTCGGCACTCTAAACCCGTCGAGAATAGGTTGCTGCTTCGTGTTTGACACACGCCAAACACTGTTTCTGCTTCTGTAACACCATTAAAATTATTAATTTCCTCGTTTATGGGAGAAAATTTTGCATTTTTATTGCTCCATGATCTTGTAGAATGTCTTTGCTTACTCGCTCTAAATGCCTTTTTCATTCTTGTAAATGAGAGTGGCTTTCCTTGTTCTCTTTGTTACTATTGAAGCACTTTTTTGCTAGAGCGTTTGTAATTTTCCAGCCTTCCATGTTTTTTTGTGTGTGAAAGTAATAAAAAAAATTGACCTTGTAAAATACATATCTTATTGGCCGGTTTATTCTTGTAAATAGACAACATTTCTAGGCATTTTTGAAAATTGCCCAACTTCGCCTTTTCCATATTCTGTGAATTTCTTTTTGCTCCCTTCCAATGCTTCAGTATGTTTATTTCATGCTGATAATTGTATCACCTTTTATTCCTTGTAAGATCGAGTTAAGCTTCATAAGTTGTTGTTGAATTGTTAAATAATTCATCGATAAATCCTGTAAGTAGAGATGAGTTCCGAGCAGTTCAGGCGGAGCAAAAGGAATCCTGAAGGTTGGGCTCCGGCCTCTCGCATTGATCCATGATTAACTGTTCTCAATCGCAACATTAGAAAAGTGTCGACATGTTATTTTAAAGGAGGTAGCAGAAGAAAAAGTAACTTTATCTTTTATCTTTCCATAGTTTGAAAATTAGTACTTTGATTTAGATTTGAAATAGTTCGGTGCTCCTTGAAGTCCCTACGTGAGAGTGACGACGATTCACATTTAATCTTGTCAAATATCTAAGTCTAGCACTCCCTGAACGCACTTCAATCGATTACAAGGACTGTATCTGCATTGAAGCTTGCTACAGTTAACACATCTTTACTAAATGTACACAGAAAACCAATACATGATTGCATACAACATCCTCGAGGGAATTATAAAACGAGATAGACGAGCCATAGAGAAAGAGCTCGCGAGAGAGAGAGAAAGAGTGAGAGAGAGAGAAAGAGAGAGAGAGAGAGAACGAGAGAGGGAAGAAGGATTTGGGAATGAATGATAATGCAAAGTGTGACTTGGGCAGGAGCGTCTCCGGATCGAATGATGAGGGTCGCCCTCTGGGAGGAGAAGAGAGATCCGGGAGGGAATCTCATCTGATCAAACGGCTTCCATTGATGAAGACAGCGAGGACACTTGATGTCACGATAGGCGGCCGACAGAAAGCGGTCGAGACAACTGGAACAGCACTTTTGTAAAGGGAATCCTCCTGAGAGAGCGAGAGAGAGAGAGAGAGAGAGAGAGAGAGAGATAGACAGAGAGAGAGAGAGAGGAAGAAGGAAAGAGAGAAGGAGAGAGAGAGAGAGGGAGGGAGAGAGAGAGAGGGAGAGAGAGAGAGGGGAAGAGAGAGAGAGAGAGAGAGAGAGAGAGAGAGAGAGGAAGAAGGAAAGAGAGAGAGGGAGAGAGAGAGAGGGGAAGAGAGAGAGAGAGAGAGAGAGAGAGAGGAAGAAGGAAAGAGAGAGAGAGAGAGAGAGGAAGAGAGAGAGAGGGGAAGAGAGAGAGAGAGAGAGAGAGAGTGCTAGAGAGAGAGAGCTGTTCTCTCTCTCTCTCTCTCTCTCTACCTGGGAACTGTTCTCTCTCCCTTCTCTCTCTCTCTCTCTCTCTCTCTCTCTCTCTATCTCTCTCTCTCTCTCTACCTGGGAACTGTTCTCTCTCTCACTTTTTCTCTCTCTCTCTCTCTCTCTCTCTCTCTCTCTCTTTCTTTCTTTCTTTCTCCCTCTGATGCTGACCATCTCGCACTCCGCCGCCGTTCACTTCTCGTACACCAAAAGCGCGACGCCGAAGCGAATGCTTCGGATTCATTCGAGCGACGCGCACCGCCTCGAGCTCAGGGTGTTCATGTCGACTGAATACTTCATCGCACTGTTCAAACTGGAGTGCCATGAAAACGGTGACGTCAAGATTACGCGTCTTTTCAGATCCAAGTCGTGGGTGCGATGGGAAGTAGAGGCCATGATGAACAGAGCAGAATTCAAGGTTGGCGCGGACGATAGAAGATACTGCAGTTAAAATGTAGAATAGTCAGAAGATACAGTAGTCAGAAGAAAGAGTACTCGTATCTATAACCATCCTTGACTCTAGCTAGGAGAAGCTTCGCCGATTTTCTTGTTCAAGATTTGAGCACATTGAAGAGGCCAGCTTCTTATCCTGCATTTGTTAGATTAATTTTATGTCTTAATGTGTCTTCTGTTTCAAACAAAAAGTCAATAAGAGTTTCTCTTCAAGTTTAAAGGTGGGGTATTATTATGAATACTGTAAAAAGGCAAGGCTGTTTATTTACTTTTCCTGCCTATTGTAGTCTGGTCTCTCCAAAGCGCATGCTCTCTCGCTCTTCGTTCAGGAAGAAAGGCGCGAATTCAAGATTGAGTTCTTCACCTTTTAGTACGTCCTTGCGCCGCCGTTTCCCAGCGTCCTTCCGAACGTGTTCATCTACCCCCGCCTCCCGGCGTCCGTACTCTACCGACGGACGGCCGCGAGCGAAGCGGACGAGGCGCGGACGCGGAGAATCGACTGCGACTATCACGCGCTCTACGAGAAATCGAAAATCGCGCGCGCCGACACGGCAACCACGTGGTGGCCGGAGACGTTAGGTGGCTTGCAAAGATTCTTCTTCTCGGCGAGCAAGTCCATGGAGAGTCAGGTCAGTCTATTCATCTTCTTATTTTATATTTTCTTATGGTTAGATTTAAATTTCTTTAAAAAAAATGAAAAAATAAGCGATGCAAGATGAGTAAGATTACTCTGGAAATGAAGTTACTTAAGCTGGAAGTGAAGATGACCGACCTCGACCTCGGTCGCTCGACGACACTGAGGCTTCGAGAAGTGCCGACCGACTGGAACAAGACGCTGAGCCCGGAGGGCGTCGTGCACTCTCCAAGCGGGCGAGTCTTCTTCGTCAGAGACCGCATTTTATATCAGGCAGGTTATTTTCTTTTCTAGAATGTGAGACATGAAATGTTATATTATATTTTATTACTTTACTCGATATCAATATGTTACAAATGTACATATAGTATACATACTTTCGTTAGATCATCATCCAATTCCTCCTTTCCAGATGCGCCTGGGGGGCGCGGCTCCTCCTACTGAGATCGCCCTCTCCGTGTGCTGGTCGCTGCTCTCTCCGAACTTCTGCGCCCAGCTCAAGAATCACTCTTTCTTTGACCCTCGCTCCATTGCACGCTCTCTTTATTAATACATAATACTAAAATAATACTCGCTCTTTTACTTACCTTAGATCAATCATTCGTAACTCTTTACTTTGTTATTGATCTTTCTTTGGCCTGGAAAGAATGAATCGAATGCAGTTGTCAATGATTGCGCCATTTTGAGAATCGCCCCTTCTCTATGTATCACTTTTACGTTATTAAAGGACGTCTCCATCTAAAAATAATGTTTCATTTTTCGCCGTATTTGATTTCTTTAGAATTTTAAATCGATTGCAGGCATACGGTAGGTGGTTCGACTGTGAGGGGCGAACGGTGGGGGGAAAAAAGGGCTATGGAGGGGGGGGGGGTTGGAGGGCAAAAGGGGAAAGAACGAGAGAAATACAAGCAACCGACACTTGCTCTTTATTCGTCCTATAGAGTCAGTATTTGGTCGTTAACGATGCACAGGGCGAGAGAACGAATAAAAAGCAAACGAAGTCAGTCCTGGTCTGCTCCATTCTCTCGAACGGCTGTCTTTCCTCGCACGTTTGCGCATCATTTCCAGGCTCGCACAATGGCATTTGCTGCATGGCGAAATGAAGGAAATTTTTGAGGCAAAATTTTATTTAGAATATAATTATTATACATTATTATTAAGTACGATTGAGGGAAATAAAAAAAAGAAAATTGATTTAAGAAAAAAACATTCCAAAATGTTTTCTTTTAATTAAAGTAATTTAAAAAAAATCTATACATTTGATGTATTTATTTATCATTCTTGACTTGATGGTCGTCGCTTCTTCTGCCACCTCGAAGTGGAGAGCAGGACGCCCCTCGCCGCCGTCTGCTTGCCCCTTAATAACGACGGGAATCTCAACACCTGTGAGAGCGACAAGGAATGGACCACAAGGCATTGTGCAGAGGCGGTTGGCGGCCCTTCTCGAGAGGAGCCATACGATAGTAGAAGAAATAAAAGGAAAGATGTTGTGTCCTTCACAGAGGGACGGGAAATAGACTGTGGGTAGACGAGGTGAGAGCGGGAATGGGTTTATTGAGAGCAGAGGGAATGAGAGAGAGAGAAAGGAGGGTCGACCGCTTGAGAGAGGGAACGAGGAATGAAGTGCCGCTTTAACTCGTCATCTGGGCTTTTATACTCATTCTGAAATGACGAGATTTACGTATTGCTAATATGATAATTAAATAGCGTTAGTATTATAATCCTACATGACTCTACCAAAGGTCACATAGTTATAATAATAAATTACGATATTTAGAGTTGGACTCACAGAGTCCATAACACACTTATATAAATATGTAGATATTTACTATCTACTTAACAAAAGACTACTTACATACAAAGAATAAATAGTTACAAAGTAAAGTCAATGAACGAAAAGATGATGATTTTTTTTTACTTTTATTTTGCCAGGAGTATGAAGCATCCTTGACGGCGAAGCATTGCATCGCTGACTCCAATGTGACAAGATTGGCAATGCTTATGGTAAACTGACTATTTCGTGTCTTCTTTAATAGACTTTTAAAATATGGACTAGGCCTTTGTTGCTTCTCTCATTTTCTGCTCACTTTTATCTCTTTTCTCTCTCTCTCTTTCTCTCTCGCTCTCACTCTATCTCGCGCTCTCTATATCTCACGCTCTCTCTCTCGCGCTCTCTCGCTCTCACTCTCTCTCTCTCTCTCTCTCTCTCCTCCTACCTTACTCATCTCTCTCTCTCTCTCTTTCTCTCTCTCTCTTTCTCTCTCTCTCTCTCTCTCTCTCTCTCTCTCTCTTTCTCCTCCTCTCTCTCTCTCTCTCTCTCTCTCGTCTCTATACCTTCACTTCTCTGTATTCTCATTCCAGTCTTTATGTTCTTGGCCATTCTCTTTGAACTCTGTTTTTTTTTTCTATCCCACACTAATCAAATATAATTTTTTCCTAGATAGATTAGCATAAATAGCTAAAGAATTAGCAAATAAAAAAATTATAATGAATATATTTGAAAACATCTTCTCTCCCTCGTCCTCACAATCAGCCGTCCTCATTATCTCACACGTGAGACTGCGGCGAGCCATTCCGGCGGGTGCCTTTTCGCTTGTATTCATTCGGAGAGATATCGTCAGCATTATATCTTGGCGCAAATTAGAAAATGGTTAATTAATAAATTAGATTGAAATTCAATATAGCTCCTTGGTGAGATTTTTTTTTCAATAATTTTCGCCTTTTTTTAAATCAGTGCCAACTTTCATGCAAGTGAAACGATGAGTCATGATATAAATTTCCGAATGGTGTACTTTTTTTGACTGGAATAACAAAAATGTAACTTAAGCTTCATAAAATGTCTTACAATTAAACTTTAAAAAAAGGAAAATTAGTGAACCAAATATGTAGATGAGAATACGTTGTCATTCATCTGACCAAACTTTTAACATGAATGGACCACGAAAGCTAGGAGGGTACTGTAGTCGTCTTCTGAAGTGGGATTTGAAAATTTTTTTTTTCAAACCGCATTGCTGCTTCGTTTTTCAGCTTCGCTTTGTATTCTTATATTGTTGTCGTTTCTCGTTTCGTAAGGTTTTTCTCGGTGTATCTCATCCATATTATGAATGGAGTCCGGCTTTAGGCACCATTCTGCTGATAACGTCGTATCTTTCTTCCCATTGTTGCTACTTCGTTTAGCAAGATTGGCTGTTCCATTTAGCTATGTCGCTTATCTAATATGCATAATGAACTTTATATTTTCGATATAGTCGTTTTATTCCGACTAAGAAATGTTTAACAATCCATTTCGTTTCGTTCCCAGCTGTCATTTTGTTTTAATTAAAGTTCATGATAACCCGAAATTGACATGAAATCGGCTTTGTATGCTGTTTTTTTTTAATTTGCCGATTTGATGTTTAGCTAGAGCCGAGAGAAGAATGTCGTCGGACTCCGACTCCGACTTGCCGAGCGAGCGGAACGAGGGCGCCGCGGCGGCCGGTGAAGCGGCCGGCGGCCATCAGAGTGACGACTCGGCGCCCTCTCATCGTTCCGCCAGCGACGCCGAGGAACAGCCGCATCAGAGGAAGACGCCGCAGAAGACTGACTCGGACTCGGGTCAGCGATTCATTTTGCTTTCTTGAATTCATTTCAAGCACTTTCTAGAATAACTTTTTTGTCTGGTACGCGCCTAATGTTCGATTTTTTTGGTACTTCTCTTATAGTCCACCTTTGTTCCTTGTTTGAGCGAACATTTTGATGTTTTCGCTGAAGAGCAGCTGACACTTGGGCACACCTTTTTTATAGTCGATTCAATGTACTTTTGTTGCTATTTTATAGCTATTTCCTTAGAATAGAAGTTCTTTAAGCTTGTTTTTTTTATCCGCTATATCGACATTTTGTCATTTAAACAGAAATGATCTTTAGTGCTTGTTTATATCAATTTTTGGCGGTTAATAATTTTTTTTTCAGTAGGATCTGTCAACATTTATCCTTTCTTTTCTTTGCTGTTAGTTCTTGCAAGTTTCTTCAAGCTTTAAGGGAGCATGGAACCCACCCGGAATCTATTTTTTTTTTAAATGCAGAGCATTTAGTCGTGCGTCTCTCTAAAAGACATGTCATCGTTTCATGGTCAGGCAAAAAGGCGCGAATTCAAACACGGTATTTTTGGCTTCTTTTAAGATGCGAGTGGCCCGTCGCCGCAGAAGAAGCGCGTGGTCGCCGCGTCGTCAGACGACGAGGAGGGGGACGCGGCGGCGGCCGCCAGCGCCAAGAGACCGTCCACCACGGCGGACGTGTTCGGCAGCGACGTCTCGTCCGTCGGTGCCAATTCGGACAAGGAAGAGGGCGACGCGGCACGGCCGAGTCAAGATAGTCAGCATATCTTTAAAAAAAAATTTTTTCAACACAATACAACCATACAAAAGGAAAGGATTTGAGATTCTCACAATAAGATATTGCCTCTATGATATATATCACAGATTCTTCTACTCTGTTTGTAGAGTTGTGTAAAAAAAATATATTTTTAGAAAAGTGTTCTTGCCAGACTAAGCTTTCTTACCGGACTTTTATAAGATTACATGCTTTTATCGACTTGCTTTTGTCGCTTTTCGAGCTATCCCTATGCTTTGCTTGAATACAAAAAAAAACGTTTTAAGATAGAAAATTAACAAGAACATTAACATAAAATAGAAAATACTTTATCCCTTGGATTTTTTCGTCATGCTCTTTTTTAAAAATTAAATGTAAAATTGAAAGGCGACAACGACAGTATTGTCGGCATTCGCCTCTACCAAGACCCGGAGGAGGCGGAGGAGCCCGAAGAGGACGCCGCGCCCAACATTATCACAGGCGAAGCTCCACAGGTAACACGAAAATACTTTCTCATTGTGACAAAAAAAAGTATTGCAAAACATAACTATCTTGGAACTATTGAAGAAAAAAAAAGTATTTTTTTGAGCTTAATATAAAAAAAAAACATTTGAAAAATTGACAACTACAATGTTCTTATAATTAGAGCATCATAATTGTTTCAAAAAGAAGAATACTTTTTACATTAGGCCTCATAAATCATAAACATTCTTGTTTTGGTTTATAAAACCCTTTTGGACCAACACGTTCATATTTAAGGTTGACGTCGACTTTGCCAAGTACGCTCCAAAGTTCGTCAAGTTCCCCAACTTCTTATCGGTCGAGAAGAAGCCGTTCGATCCAGAGTTCTACGAGGAAGACGAAGAGGAAGATGCGCTGGATCATGAAGGCAGAAGTCGACTCAAACTTCGAGTCAGAACAGAGAGTTTTTTTTACCAGGCTTGTCTCTTATAAACAGAGAATGGCGGGAACTTGCTATGATTTGAATTCCATGCGAAAGTTATTATTGCCCGAAATTTATTTCATAATGTTTTTTTCTCCTAATCTTGGATTTTATTCCGGTGTTCTAAAAACACGATGGATTCGTGCTTAAATTAGAATATTTTTTCCTATGACAAATTATTTATCTTTAAGTTTTTTTGCCAAGTGTACGAGCATTCCGGTAGTTTGTTTCATGGCTTCGAAAGGTTGAGATGTATTCGTCAAAACTTGAGAAGACTATACTCTCTCTATTTTTCTGCTCTCCCTCTCTCTCCCTCTATACCCTCTTTCTCTATCTCTCTCTCCCCCTCTATCCCCTCTGCCTCCCCTCTTTCTCTACATCTCTCCCTCTCCCTCTATCCCCTTTGCCTCCCTTCTTTCTCTGTATCTCTCTCTCCTCTCTCTCTCATCAGGTCGAGAACACAATACGCTGGCGAGTCAGTCAAGACGCACAGGGGCAAGAAGTGAAGGAGAGCAACGCCAAGATGGTCCGTTGGTCTGATGGAACGTAAGTACCGTATCATTCTACCGTACTTTGGTTGAAGGAGTTTAATTCAAATCAGTAATTTTTTTTAATATATTTTTTCTCTTCCTTTTTTGTTTGTTTTTCTACTGTCTCTCTCTCTCTCTCCTGAACTCTCGCTTAACTCTTTCTCCTCTATCTCTGTTCTCTCCTCTCTCTCTCTCCTCTCTGTCTCTCTCCTCTCTTTCTCTCTCTCCCTCTCTTTCTCTCTCTCCCCCTCTCTCTCTCCTCTCTCTCTCTCTCTCTCTCTCTCTCTCTCTCTCTTTCTCTCTCTCTCTCACTCTTTCACTTTCCAGAATGTCGCTGTACCTCGGCAACGAGATCTTCGACGTGCAGACAATGCCGGTGCACGACCATAACCACCTCTTCATCCGCCAGGGATTCGGTCTCTCCGGCCAGGCCGTCTTCACTCATCGCCTCAACTTCCGCCCTCATTCCACCGACAGTCACACGCACCGGAAGGTTGTCTCGGTTTTCTCTCTCTCTCTCTCTCTCTCTCTCTCTCTCTCTCTGCCTTCAACCATTTTTTCCTATTTAGAAACCTTAGTGTTTTTGTTATATTTTTTGTCTATATTACTGTAGCTATTCCGAATAATTACGTTTAATAAATAAAGAAAATAAATAAGTATTTCAGGTGACCTTGTCCATGGCAGACCGCACGCGGAAATCTGGCCAAGTCAAGGTGATCTCAAGTGTCGGAAGCAATCCGGATGTTGCGAAGCAGGTTTGGATCAAGTTCCCTTTTTGTTATGCCTTTAGTAAAAAACATTTTGTTATACCTTGGCTTACTATTTTTTGTTATACCTAGGGTTACAATTTCTTGTTAAACCTTGGGTAAAAAATTTTTGTTATACCTTGGCTTACTATTTTTTGTTATACCTATTGTTACAATTTTTTGTTATGCCTTGAATCAAGTTTTCTCTCTTGATGTGAATATTAGAGATCGAGAAGGGTAGTTGTACTTTAGAATCGTTAAAATAAAAATAAATTGGATTCATAATTTTGCAGCAACAACAAAAAAAAAGTTGAATTTTTAGGAGGCAATCAGAAAGGAAGAAGAAGCTCTTCGCGCAGCGATTCGTCGAGAAAATCAGCAGAGAAAAGTACGCGATCGGAATCGATACTCGAACATGTCCAGTTCATTCATCGAAGGACGAGATGATTCAGGTATGGAATTATATATATATATATTTTTTGAATATTTTCCTTTAGATTAAACAAAAAACTGTTTTGTTATTCATGACGGGACCCATACTCTTTTCTTTCGTTAGACGAGTTGCTTAAATTGTTAGTTTTGAATTTAAAGTTAGATTTAATATTTTTTCATAAAATCGAAGTTAATTTTGTAAGATAAGAGTTAATTTCGTAAAATCAAGGTTAATATGATTAACAAACCGCCATGCAGACGAAGAGTCGCTGAACGCGATCAAGAAGAGCTATCAGCGGAGAGAGGCACCGATCATTGGAGCATCCGACTCGGACGACTCTGACGGAGAAGGAGGAGCCAGACGGCTCGACGCGGCCAAGGATGACGACGACGAGGACAGCGATGAGGTTGAAAAGCATTCTGGAATAGTACTGTAGTTGAGAGGTGTACTGTGGCCAAGAGGAGTACTGTAGCTGTGAGGAGTACTGTGGTTGTGAGGAGAAATGTAGTTGAGAGGTGAAATGTTGTTAGAAAGAGAGAAGTAGTTAAGATAAGTGCTGCATTTAATGAGAAATATTGTTTAGAAGAGTGCTGTAGTTAAGAGGAGAATTTTAGTTTAATCTGTCAATAATTCTTCATCTATTTTCATGAACTTTTTTCTACGGGAAAACAAAGAACGATAAGTGAACAATCAATTTTTTTATAGGAGTTCCGTAAGAAGAAGCAACAGACGAAGAAGAAGATTGTCACTTCGGATGAGGAAAGCCCGTGATTTTGATATTATTTCTGTTACTTCGTATTTTCTTGTACTTTACGTTATTGAACATTTTGAAAGTGCTCATGAATAAAATCATTATTTATTGGTATTTTTCTTTATATAAAAATGAACCAACCTGTGCAAGTTATCATCTTGTTGCTACCCGAGTGAGAGTAAAATATAAATTGCACGGTAATAATTCGAGGAGAACTGCGCGTTTTTGGTACCTGTCTTACTGAGAAGTTGTTTTTGTTCAATTTCTTTTGTTATTTTAAAGAGAAATAGGATTGATATGGAGAGAGAAGCTAAGAGTCAAGAAGAAGGAGGAGAAGAGGGTTTTGTCCGCGAGCTAGTAATTGCCGGCAAGACCCTCGCGATACAGCAGCAACTCGTTGGCGACGTTAACGCCGTGCTGTGGGACGCGGCCCTCGTTGCCGCTCACTGGCTTGCCAAGCAGCCCGAGCTGTGCGCCGGCAAAACGGCAAGTAGTAGAATTCTGAAAGTTCCACCTGGAGATACTTTATACCGCCAGGAATTTTGTTTTACCGTCTTTTCCTACTGTGAGGTTTTTTTACCGTCAGATTTTTATCTGATTTTAAAGGCAGTCTAAATCAGTGAGTATTTGTGGCTGATCTAGGCTCTCTCTCTATGTTGACTGTGGAATGGGTGCTTAAAAATTAACGGAGTCGTTGCGGATCTCACGTTAACCTGTGTTATGCGCAAGTAAAAATGGATCGATAATTTCAAGGATAATGTTTAATTTAGTGGATGCTGTGTAATATAGAAGACACTGTAGAATTTAGAGGATAATGTATAATTCAGAGGATATTGTTGAATTTAGAGGAAAATGTATAATTCATAGGATACTGTTGAATGAAGAGGATACTGTATAATACAGAGGATACTGTAGGTAGTCGAACTGGGCGCGGGCACGGGTGCGGCCGGCCTGGCTGCGGCGGCCACCGGAGCGAGAAGAGTCATCCTGACTGATCTACCCGACAGACTCGAGCTGCTGCACAGGAATGCAAGGAGGAACAGAGAAGAGCTCAAGGAGTGCGACGTGGAAGTGGAGGAGTGGGAGTGGAGCAGAGAGAACAAGACACTGCAGGTAGGGGTTCTTTCTCTATTTCTTTCTCTACCAATCTCTCTCTCTCCTGATTGTGTTTTTTCTCTCTCTCTCTCTCTCCCGTCTGTATGACCCCTATATCCTCTTACTATCTCTCTTTCTCTCTCTCTCTCTCTCTCTCTCTCTCTCTCTTCGCAGGAGCAGGCAGACGTCCTCCTCGCCGTTGACTGCATCTACTACTCGGCTAGCGTGCCTTCCCTCGTGAACGTCTTCCGCTCCTCTTCCGCGCCCACTCTGATCTGCATACATGAGAAGCGAGAGATCGGCGAGCCACAGAAGGCGCAGAGGCTATTTCAAGAGCTTATTCAGGTTTCTTTTCACGCCACATTTAGCCTTGCTTATTTACTTGTGAAATTTCTACTTAGGTTTTCATTGCCATAAAATGTTTTTAAAAAAAGTTTGCAGCTTCTCAAAACAAAACAATTTCTCATACTACATTCTAGATATATCTTCATTAAAATTGTGCAGCGTACTTTTTGTGCACTTCTTTATCGCACAATTTAGCTGGGTATTGTTATTAAATTTCTTGTCATTTTCATGGAGGAGATATTACAACATGTTAGGGTATGCAATAAAAGATATTGCAATATGCTTGAGTACGAAATAGAAGACATTAGAACATGTTATTGTTATTATATATCTCCTACTTCGATAACCTCTCATTATCTCTCTCTCTCTCTCTCTCTCTCTCTCTCTCTCTCTATATATATATATATATATATATATATATATATATATATATATAATTTTCTCTGATTATCTGCTGACCTCCTTCCTTCTCATTGCCAGGAACACTTTGACGTGTGCGCCGTGCCCGAAGAAGATCTAGACGACATCTACCGAACGGAAGATATTGTTGTCAATCTTTTCAAAAGGAAATGTTAAAAGTTAGACGATGATAAAGAATTGAGCTTTCGTCAATATCTATTCCCGTAATGTTTTCATCGCTCTCTCAGCTCTCTTTTGAGCGGTAAATGGCTCTCCATGTGAAGCCCGACTTATCTGTGCTGATTATGACATTTGTATCTTTGCCCGAGTTTATGATTTACATATACTTGATCTGTTGTGGGGGCTGGGGAAAAAGAGACATGGTCGCCTTGTTTGGGTACCATTTTAACTGGTATACCCAATATGTTTGACCTCTTTGGGCATAGCTCCGGGTTCTGAGTGTTGTCACCATTTTCCCATATAGCTTAACTTCATGCAAAGTAGCCCCGCCCCAACCTGGCTCTTGATTGTGCAATGAATGGAAGTTGCTGCGTGGATGGCGTTGGTATTGTAGGTGTCGCCCGGTGGCCCTCCCAACCCTTTCCTGCCCGCCCGTAGATGCGGGCGATGCTCTCTGGAAGTCGGGGGCTCATTGCCCAAGGCATGATGAGCCTTTCCACAAGGCCATGCAACTTCTCTGGCTTCTCTGCCCCGGTCACTCGTCTCTTTTCACTCCATCATGTCAGATGATTTTGCGAGCAAGCCACTAGTCGTTCAATGAGACAGAGAAGTGCGCATAGAGGAGATACGGTATCGAAGATATATATATATATATTGACCATTATGTATTATTTTTAAGGGCAACTTTTTTTTTCTACTTTCGCCAGGTAAAATGCCAAGACAAGTGGCTGTTATGAGGCAGAGAATAGAATTGTGGTGTGCTTCGAAGTGGTGCCCCTAATAATAGTAGGGGCAGTGGTGCGTTTCACAAACATGGCTAAATTTGCTGGCGAGGAAGAGCTAAAGAGATGTAGCGTGTCATTATTCGCACGTTCGCTCCTCGAGGTTGGCTGCCGCGCTCCAAATGCTCTCTGCGTGGCCTTTGTAGCCCGTCGCAGCACCGTCAGGATATTAGTAGAGAGATGGCTCCTCTCCTCCACCACCCTCCCCCCCCCAGGAATTCCGTTGTTACTTATGGTTTAGAGCCTTCTTGATGAATGATCGCTTGATATTCCACTCTTTTACCGTGTTGCATTCCATTCCGCGCATTCAGAACTTTCTCAAGCGTGCATCGTGGCCGATTGCTTACGGAAGTTGATCCATAATGAAACGATTCTAATTAGTTGCTGCAACTGAACTCTCTCTTTCTCTCTCTCTCTCTCTCCCTCTCTCTTTCTCTATCTATTTTTCTTTCTCTCTCTTTTCTCTTTATTTTTCTCTCTCTCTATCTCTCTTTCTCTCTCTCTGTATCTCTCTCTCTCTCGCTCATTCTCCTCTTGCTATACCTCACTCAGCCTAAACAGCCATCTTCTCACTTTTCTCATCATCATTTCCCTTGATGTTCCTATTGTCTTCTTTTGCCATTTGCCAAAGTTTCCTTAAAGATAATTACAGATATATCCCGTACATTGTGCGCGTTGCTCTGTCCTTATTAGAATTAAGCGTACCTTTCTAAATAATCTTTCCTTCTATATAGCCACCCAACGTGTATGCGTTAGACAATATCAACATCTATTATTATCATTATTTTTGGTGCGTTGAAGAGTGCGCTGACCGAGATGAAAGGCGACGAATCGGATTCGGCGTCCTTTGCGAACTGCTCGGCTGTTTCGGTGACCCGCTTCCATCTCGAATGGAACGTGCTCATGGAGGAGAAGCAGCTCGTCGGATCCGTCCGCCATTCGATCACGGCGAAGAAGCCAGGCCAGCAAGTTGTCAGTTGTCGCTTCTCTCTGCCACTCTCTCTCTCTCTACCTCTCTATCTCTCTCTCTCCTCTCTCCCTCTATCTCTCTCTCTTTCTCTCTCTCTTTCGTTTTCTTGCTTCTCCCAACCTTTTCCGCTCTCTCCTTTTCCTTCTTTCTCTCCTTCTCCCTCACTCTCACTCTCTCTCTCTCTCTATCTCTCTCTCTCTTTCTCTCTCTCTCTCTCATTCACTCACCCTCGTCCTCTCCTTTACTCTCTATTTCTCTCTCTCTCTCTCCCTCTCCCTCTCCCTCTCTCTCTCTCTCTCTCTCTCTCTCTCTCTCTCTCTCCACAGATCCTGGATGCGCGTGACTTGAAGATCACCTCTGTTCTCTTCGACGGCGCTTCCGCCACCTTTTCTTACGCGAAAGTGAACGACGCTCTCGGTGATAAGCTCGTCATCACGCTGCCGAAGATGCTGGAGACTGGAGAGACTGGGTATGTGGAAATGGATAGAGGCACTGGGATACTGGGTAGAGGCAGAGATACTGGGGATACTGGGTATAGGCAGAAATACTAGGATACTGGGTACAGGCAGAGATGGTACTAGGCATGCTGCGGTACTGGGCAGAGATATAGAAGTGGCAGAGATAAAGAGGCGATACTGTTTATGTGGAAATGACAGAGATTTCAGCAGGCTTAAAAGGAAAAAAAAACCCCATCTTACTACGCCTTTCCAATATATAAAATGCCAGACTAACATGCAAATTATATACGGTTTTGTAGGGGAAAAAGAGTGTCGTCGAGGGAGAGAAAGAGGTAAGAAGTAAAAATTTATTGATTATATTTGTAAAAGGTGCTCGTATTTATGTATATCTTGTCAGAAATCATTACTTATTTATATATATATATATATATATATATATGCTCAGTCAGAAATTAATTCAACTTTAAATAGTCAGAAATTGAAATGACTCTTAATCTATTTGCGAACGATCTTCTTCTTCATTCAGCTCTCTCCTCATCGCCTACTCGACGTCGCCGTCCGCGCTGGCGCTGCAGTGGCTGGCCGCCGAGCAGACCACCGACCGGCGCGCGTCCTTTCTCTTCTCGCAGTGCCAGGCCATCCACGCCAGAAGCATCATGCCGTGCATGGACACGCCAGGCGTCAAAGCGGCCTACACTGCCAAGGTACTCACGCTCTCTCTCTCTCTCTCTCTCTCTCTCTCTCTGCCTCTATCTCTCTCACTCCCCGTTCCTTTCCCTCTCGCTCTCTCTGCCTCTTCTTTCTCTCTCGCTCTCTCTCTCTCTCTCTCTCTCACTCCCCGTTCTCTCTCGCTCTCTCTGCCTCATCGATCTCTCTCCTTTCTCGCTCTCTCTCTCTCTCTGCCTCATCGTTCTCTCTCTCTCTCTATGTATCTCCTTCTTCTTCTTCCATGTCTCCGTGCCCTCCAACCTGACCTGTCTCATGAGCGGAATCCAAGCAGGCGAATCGAAGGAGGAGAACGGACGACGTGTCTTCAATTACGAGCAGGTTTAAATTGGAATTAAAATTTTATAATGTAAACTCTCCTTCTTTTCTTCTTCATAATACTTGCGATAATCGGCTCAGAGATTGTTCATTCTCTTATAGTCTTCATTAAAATGGTATGCAAATATATTCAGCATAAAAATACAATATATAATTTTGGTAACCATGTCCAATGTTAATATGTGTCTTAACCCTCTCTCCGCACAGGCCATCCCGATTCCGTCGTACCTGGTGGCCATCGTTGCCGGTGTCCTCGAGCGTCGCGTCCTCTCTGACCGCTGCGCCGTCTGGGCAGAGCCGTCGGTGGTGGCCGCGGCGGCCGATGAATTCGAACCGACCGAGAAGTTCCTCACGGCCGCCGAAGACATCTGCGGAGAGTACGTCTGGAAGAGGTGAGCAAAGGGTACAAGGAAGAAGAAAGACATTCGAAGGATCATGAAGAATAAGAATATGTTCATTATTTATTTATTTATTTATTTACTTTATTTGCTTATTTATTTGTTTACATATTTATTTAGTTACTTATGTACTTATTTATTTATTTAGTTACTTACTTATGTACTAATTTATTTGTTTATTTATTTATTTTCTTATTTACTTACTTGCTTACATATTTATTTATTTATTTGTTTGTTTACTTATTCAATACACTAATTATAGTGTAACAACACTTCTTCAGATACGATCTCGTTGTGCTGCCAGCGACGTTCCCGTACGGTGGAATGGAGAATCCCTGCCTCACCTTTGTGACACCGACCATTATTGTAAGCTTATTATGTTTTCTCATCGTTATCATTTAAATATTATAACAATTTAAAGTAATTGATTTGTTATTTTGTAAAAAAAAAAAGTTTTTTTTTCTAGGCTGGCGACCGCTCGCTGGTGAACGTTGTGGCGCACGAAATTGCACACTCTTGGACAGGGAATCTCGTGACGAACTGCAACTGGGACCACTTCTGGTATGAGTATTATTATGCTACTATCTTGAGAGTAACTAATTTTACTCTTGAGAGTAAAAAATTGTACTCTTGAGAGTAACAAATTGTGCACTTGAGAGTAACAAATTGTACTCTGCTACTAGACGAAAAGTATATAACTTATGATCTCACATATTGCTACAAATTGTTGTTATTCTATTTTTTTAAGTAAAAAATGTAGAAATTGAAAACTTTGAAAAGGCAAAAAAAAAAATAAAAATAATTTTTAAAGGCTAAACGAGGGCTTCACGGTCTACACGGAACGTCGCATTCTGGAGAAGCTGAGCGGGCCGGCCACACGGATCTTTGACTCTTACGAGGGATTCCAGGTGTTTTTTTTCTTTTTTATTATTATTTTTTATTCTACATTTTTATGGTTTGGTTAATTATCCATTTTTGTAGTTAATTACAGTAAGATTCTTATAACAACCAGAAAATTAACTGATTTTATCCTCCCCTTTCGAAATAGCTACAATAGAGATGGCAGGGAAAAAGAAATAGGTTGGTCCGAGGATCTACCCAAAGGTGTGAGTAAGTTAGAGCTAAGAGGGGCCTCCTCTAAAAGATAGGGAGGCTTCTGACGTGTCTTTTCGCCCCTTAAGGCGTGGTGTCCTTTGCGAATAAATATCTCTCTACTTCTCTCTCTCTCTCAGCTTGGCTGCGACACGATTCGCACGTTTCCAGTGGCCGCGCACACCAAACTTCGCCAAGAACTCGGCGGCATTGACCCAGACGATGCTTTCTCGAGGGTGCCGTATGAGAAGGTAAGATATCTCTCTTTCCCTGCCCATCGCTATCACTGCTCTCTCTCTCTCTCTCCCGCTCTCCTCTTTCTTATCTCCCTCTCCTCTTTTAACCCCTCTCTGTCTCGCTCTCCCTCGCTCTCTGTCTCGCTCTCCCTCGCTCTCTCTCTCTCTCTCGCTACTCTCTTTTCCCTACCCCTCGCTATCTCTCACACACACATACGCTCTCTCTTTCTTTCCCTCTCTTCTTTTTATCCCACTATTCTCTCTCCCTTTATTATCTCTTTCTCTCTCTCTCTCTCTCTCTCTCTCTCTCTCTCTCTCTCTTTCCCCCGTCTCTCTCCCTCTCTCTCTCTCTTTCTCTCTCTCACTCTGTCGTCTCTCACGTCTGCTGCATCTGTTTGGCCCCTAGCTTTCAGAAAGTAACTCCTTTTCTCGTGTCGTCGATCGAGGATCTCTCCTCCATTCCTTCCTCTGTTCAGGGTTCTGCTCTTCTGCTCTACATTGAGCAGAATGTGCTCTCCCCCGAGGAGCGCGAATCGTTCCTCAAGGAACACGTCAAGGCCTATGCCGATGTTGTCAGTAATTGTTATTACCCTGACGGTACGGTATTTATTACCCTGACGGTATTATTACCCTGACTCTGTTCTCAGGTTTTTTTTAATTCTTTCTTTTTAAAATCATGATTATTATTTTCCATTTAAAAAAGAAAGCTTTCTCTCCCATCCTCTCCTTTCCCTATTTCACCCCTCCCACCTCTTCAGCCCCTCTGCACTGAACGCTGGCTCGACGACATGCTCCAGAAATATCCGAAGCTCAAGGAGCACGAGGAGGTCGTGCGCAAATGGATCTACGATGAGGGAGTCCCTCCCGCTGAGCCGAGGTTACTGTAATCAGCTCTCTCTCTGTCTCTCTCTCTCTCTCTGTTCTCTCTCTCTCGCTGTTCTCTCTCTCTCCCTCACTGCTCTCTCTCTCTCTCTCTCTCTCTCTCGCCGTTCTCACTATTTCGTCTGCCCTCTTCCCATGTCTATCCCATGCGTCCAGTCTCTGACTTACCGAGTAACAATTTGAGCTTCGCTGAGAACAGCCTCCTCTGCGAGTGCACTGCCGTGGTAGCCGAACTTGCCGAGAGTGCCGCTCCTTCTCCGTCTCCCTTCTCTTCCCTCTCCTCCGTCCAAAAGTCATTCGTCCTCGACTCACTGCGCTCGCGTGCACCGCTTCCTGAGGAGAAGGTGTTTATTTATTTATTTTTCTATTTATTTATTTTTATTTATTTATTTATTTATTTAATTATCAAAATTTTCATTTATCAAATACTTTGTAAAAAAAAATTTTTTTTTGTAATTTTTTTCTCTCAGAAGCAAATTTACTTCTTTTTCATCACAATGATTTATCTATTTATATTGTTTATTTACACAAATGTCACCAATGTCTTTTTTATCTGTTAACCATAAGAAAAAGGAAATAAAATAATAATAAAAAGAAACATTAATACCCACTCCTCCTCTTGCACAGATGTCGCTGCTGTCCTCGGCTGCCTTCGGCATCGCCTCTTCCGGCAACTGCGAGCTGCAGCTCGCTTGGCTGCAACTCGGCATGACGTCCAAGTGGTTGCCAATCATCCCGGCCGCACTCGCGTTCGCTGAGAAGTACGGAAGACTCAAGTACTGCAAGAAGATGTACAGGTCAGCACTTTCATGTAGAGTACATTAGATATTTAGAATCTTTTTACTGTACCAGAGAGAGGGAGAGAGAGAGAGAGAGGTGGAGTGAGGTAAAGAGAGAGAGAGAGAAAGAGAGAGAGTGAAAAAGAGAGAGGGAGGGGTGGAGGGAGGTAAAGAAAGAGAGAGAGAGACAGAGAGAGGGAATGAGGGAGAGAGAGAGGGAAAGAGGGAGGAAGGGAAAGAGAGACAGATGAAAGAGCGAAGAGAGAGAGAGAGAGAGCAGTCAGCGGTTGGAAATATGTATATTAGTTGTCATAATAAATTGCTAATTACTAGTCTGTAAGACTACCTAAAGTTCATTTCGTTTATTTTTATTATTAAAATTATTGATACTATTTTTGTGGTAATTATTGCTTAAATTTTTCAAATTGAAAAAAAAAAGAAATTCTTCTTTAAGCCTTCTTTTCGACTGGGAGGAGAGCCGCGCGGCAGCGATTGAGCAATTCGATCGGACGATCCCCTTCATGCACCCCATCACGGTCCAGCAGATTCGTCTCCTTCTCAAGACGGCTCAGCAGAAGCAGGAGTCATAAGAGGGCTCCCGGAGAGCCATTGTCTTCATTTTTCTCTATTTCTCTCGCTATCTCACTCACTCTATGTCTCTCTCTCTCGCTCTCTCACCCACTCTATCTCTCTCACTCTATTTCTCTTTCTCTCTACTGTTCCCTGGAAGGCTTTGAGGACTCCTGCATCTTATCCTATATAATTTGGATCTTTTATTGATGATGTATTTGTTGCATAATCCAGATTCTCTTTGTGCAAAATACAACTATTTATAACCGCATTATATTGTTCGCTTTGTTACTCTCTGGGTTCGTGGTCAATAAAGGTTTTCTTCTTGCCAGAGTTGGTCATTCGTAACGTAGGATATTGAGAAAATGTAAAAGAAAAAATAATTGTGGTTTGTGACTCATTCCTCGGCATCTATTTCTCTCGCTCACTTGCACTCTCTCACTCACACTTTCCTCTCTCTCTTTCTCTCTCTCTCTGTGTCTCTCTCTATCTTTCTGTCTGTCTGTCTCTCTTCTCTGTCCTTCTCACCGGCCCACTTTCTCTCGATCTCTTGCACTCTCTCACTCTCACTTTCCTCTCTCTCTCTCTTTCTCTCTCCCTCTCTCTCTCTCTCTCTGTCTCATCAGCTATTATCTTCTGTCTTCATTCCATCCTCCTCTCCCCTATTTTCCTCAATGTGGATACTCCTATCCTCCACTCCGTGACGTCATGCCCTAGTCCTCTGGTGAGGCTGCGTGCTCCAGTTGCCGAAAAAAAGATAAGTAGGTCAGATTTCGAGGGGAGGCCCAGTTGCCGATTTGGAAATGGGGGAGTAGCTCAGTTGCCGATTTGGAAAAGGGGGAGTAGCTCAGTTGCCGATTTGGAAAAATGGGAGAAGCTCAGTTGCCGATATAGACGTAATCATGCAGCTTGTAGAAAGATTTATTAATAACGCAGAACTGATTGTATATATACATATATTAATAGAAAGAGAGACATTCACAGAATGTAGATATATTAATTGAAAGAGAGACATTCACAGAATACATATAGTTATATGAATAGAAAGAGGGCACAGGAAATCGGGAATTGAGTGCGACGGCGGGAATCTTCAGTGGTCCTTGCCAGTCGTATGCTTCTTGCCCATTTCGTCAAGATACGCAAGAATCTCGTACTTGCGGATGGGGACACCAGTGTTGATTCGGTCCTTCAGGCTGCAGTGACAGAAGTTCAAAAGTGACAGAAGTACGCGAGCTTTTTGAAGGCAAGAGCCCAATGAAAATGGGAAATGTACAACCGTTGATGCTTGCGAGGACGACGTAGAATTGTGGATTGACTCCTTGCTGCTCCAACGCTACAATATTCAAATGTATTATTTTCATTATGATAAAAGTGCACAACCAAAGTACAAACCCCGATACTTGAAGTTGCCGTCTGCAATGAATGACTCGGCATTGTAGTGCCGAACAAGCTTGAGCACCCGCTTCGATGCAAAGACAGTAGGCGCCCTTGCTGTAGACCGCAGCTGCTTCTTGACGTTTGTCTTCATCGATTCGATCATCCTGACCAGTGACAATCTTCTTCATAACGTTGGTGTAATGCTTGTGCGGTTGAATCCGTTGGCCAGATGCAGTTCGCTAGCTGAGAGCTTGATTCTCAGCGTATCTTAAAGATTGCAAATTAAAAAGGTGTATTCAAATTATTACTCACGTTATTCTGCGCTCACAGACGTGGCTGTACAGTTGTCGAGACATGAGAACGTTGCATATGTGAGGAGAGCACATCGGGTCGCTCATGAAGAATACGAAGTGATCGGTGACCAGTGGCGCAGTACCGAAAACCTAGAATTTTGAACAATAATTATGTAATAAATAGCACTATTATTTACCTTCACAGTCGCTGGTGATCCCGATGGCACTGCTTTGGCGGCTCTCTCATGATTCGCGACGATGGCACATCCAGTGCAGATGAATACGCAGTCAGACTTGTTCTGCCGGTGAAAGGTGAATGACATACCGTAGTCGTCGTCGGGATTCGGGAGTCGGTAGACCAGCGCAGGGTGTTTGGCGCTCTACGCATTGATGAAATTAAAATAAGATCCAAACTATGAAGAGGGCCGTTGGGTTCTGGGAAGTGTTGGAGGTAGACATGGGAGATGAGCTTGTTGTACGACTTGAGAATGTGACTGCAGGAAGTACAACTGACCTTTCAATCGGTCACATAGGAGAGGAGCAGAAATCCTCTCTTTCTTATTACTCTCTAGGTTTTACATATTCCATGTGACACGAGCTTCTTTTTTTTCTTCTTGTCTCCTAATAATTAACGTTCTTTTTTACTGGCATAATTTCACGCTTCATTTAGCATACCCTGGTGCTTTACAGCCAGAGGGTCCCTCTCATTTCTTATTACTCTCTCGATTATACATGTTCCATGTGGCATGAGCTTCTCTTTTTCTTCTTGTCTCCTAATAATTAACTTTCTTTTTTACTGGCATAATTTCACACTCCATTTCCATATGCCGGTGCATGCCACTTGTTCTGACCTTGTAGCTAGAGAACCACATTCACTCATTTTCTCTGCGTCTTTTTCTCCAAGCAGAAGTATATGTACATATATGCAACAAAAAAAAAAGTTCGAAAAATTATCACCGTTTCAAATCAAAAGTGGAAGAAATATCATTGGAAGAACATCCTTGCCTTGCTCATAATGGATCGGCAACTGAGCTTCTCCCATTTTTCCAAATCGGCAACTGAGCTTCTCCCATTTTTCCAAATCGGCAACTGAGCTACTCCCTCTTTTCCAAATCGGCAACTGAGCTACTCCCTCTTTTCCAAATCGGCAACTGAGCTACTCCCCCTTTTCCAAATCGGCAACTGGGCCTCATGCGGCCAATCGGCAACTGGAGCACGCAGCCCTCTGGTGAGGACTGTAATGCCATCCAGAGAGAGAGTGAGAGGAGCAGATGACGGGAAGTGAAGGGCAGATGGAGGGGCGATTGGCTCCGCGCTCCTTTTAGCCTTCAATCCCGCCAAAATCAGCCAATTGTGTTTAGTGATTTTATCGATGAAATAATGAAATTTCTGGCTTTATTCTAATCATAAGCGTGGCAAACTTCAATAGTGCTTCTTGTACAATTTACTGAAGAAGAAAAAAACTATTTCTATCTAGCTTTCTCTCTCTCTCTCTCTTCTTTCTCTGTCTCTCGCTCTCTTTCTCTCTCTCTCTCTCTCTCTCTCTCTCTGTCTCTCTCGCTCTCTCTGTCTCTCTCTCCATTTTTCCTGTCATGAAATTCATGCCAATTCCATCCTTAATTGTATTCATGCCAATTCCATCCTTAATTGTAGCGTTACCTCCTTAACACTCCGGACTTCTTACAATTAGCAGAGAGGAAACTGGAGGAAGAAGGAAAGGCGATTAGAGTGACACTGGTAAGGGATAAAGAAAGTTATACAGAGAGGTCGGGAGGGAGAAGGAGAGAAAGAGTGAAAGAGAGAGGGAGAGGAGAAATAAAAGAGAGAGAGAGAGAGAGAGAGAGAGAGAGGAGAAAGAGAGGAGAGAAAGAGAGGAGAAAGACAAGAGAGAGAGAGGAGAAAGAAAGAGTGAGAGAGGGAGAGCGCAGAGCAGAGAGTAGGAGAAAAAGTCGTGACAAAGAATCCATGCACCAGGCGGAAACCCTCTCTCTCTCTCTCGCTCTCTCCCTCCTGTTCTCCCACTACTTCTCTCTCTCTCTCACTCTCGCTCTCTCTCTCTCTCTCACTCACCTACCTACCGTTTCTTGAACCTGTCATTCATTGATCACCGTTTGCATCGCCTGCACTCCACCCTCACATCCGGTAACAAGTAAAAAGAGAATATCTAATAGCTATCCTCTCTTTCTCTCCTCTCTCTCCGCATCCTTGTATTTCGTTTTCTAGCTCCCATTTTATTCCTCTACATCTCTCTCTTACATTCTCTTTCTCCTGATCTCTCGGTCTCATCAAGGCCCGAAGGGGTTGGTATCTCTTTCTTCTCTCTCTCTCTTTTTCTCTCTCCCTCTCTCTCTCGACTCTCTTTCTGTCTCTCTTTTGCCTATCTTTCTCTCCCTTTCTCTCAGTCTCTTTCTCTCTCAGCCCTTCCCCCCAAGATGCTGGATGAGCCGGTGTTCTCTGCCTGCCTGCCCTAGTCTGATCCATACGCGCCCGCCCAGAAGGCTGCAGTTGCCGTGCTGGTTGAGATCAAGATTGGTTCCAATCTTTTACTGTAAGGACTAATATCATTGACAACTGTATTCGGTTTATTCAGTTTCCTGCTCGAATAAAGATCAATAACAAACTCATGAGCTACGAATGAATAATGGAAGTAAAACAGGAGGCAGATAAATTATTTATTATTATCAATAAAGAGAGCGTGCAATGGAACGAGGGTCAAAGCAAGAGTCCTTCTTGAGCTGGGCGGAGAAGTTCGAAGAAAGCAGCGACCAGCACAGGGAGAGGGCGATCTCACTCAGTGGAGCCACGCCCCTCAGGCGCATCTGGAAAGGGGGGAGGAATTGGATGGCGATGTCACAAAAGTATGTATATATAGTATATGTTCAAGTAACTTTCTGATATCTAGTAATGTAATATAATAAAGTATTTCATGTCTCACATTAAAAAAAGAAAATGGCCTACCTGATATAAAATGCGGTCTCTGACGAAGAAGACTCGCCCGAGTGGAGAGTGCACGACGCCGTCCGGGCTGAGCGTCTTGTTCCAGTCGGTCGGCACTTCTCGCAGCCTCAGCGTCGTCGAGCGACCGAGGTCGAGGTCGGTCAGCTTCACTTCCAGCTTAAATATCTTCATTATCGTACTCTTTTGAAGAATTTTAAATTTAACCATAAGATAACAAAAAATATATCAACCTGCTGACCTGACTCTCAGCGGATTTGTTCGCGGAGAAGAAGAATCTTTGCACGCCGGCGATCGTCGCCGGCCATCGAGTGGTCGCGCGGCATTTTTTTTTCTTCATCACACTCTCTCGTATCGGCAGAAGTCTCACTGGAGATACCGCTCGGACTCGCTCGAGCCGTTTCTCCCGTCTCGTGGGAGGCACTATAGTTCTACTACTGGTTTATAAACGATTTAAGTGGGTGGAGAATAAATGACTCTCCCATATTCCAGAACTATTTTCCCTTTCCCCCCCCCCTCCCCTTTCTCATTAGCTGCACTGATAGTATGACGTGGTATTCTACATATATGTTGTCACATCATTAACTTGATGTATGAATTAACAAGTAAACTATGTGTTCGGCTGAAATACTGTATGACTTGTTGCTGACACTATCGCTCCCTCCGTAATTGATGGAAGACCGTCCATATTTGATTATGGCAGGGAAGAATGCATTAGCGATCCCAACAGACAACTGCCGGAAGTTGACGTCTGCGCGAGTGATGCAAGAAATGAACGCTATTTGGTTTTCGACGTGAGCACTTTGTACTGAGATTCCTAGATTTTCTTATAAGTCATTTTCTATGCATTCGCTCTCGTAGTGTCAAAGTGCTTGTTGCTGCATGTATTGCATATGTTAAATCGATTATTGAGTATGCATCTCCAGTTTATGACTCCCATCTGATTCGAGAGATTAACCTGATCGAAAATGCCAGAAGTATTTCCGTAGACGTTTATATACACGCCGTCGATTTAAGTTCTTGTCTTATGAAAATGAATGCTAAGATGAACGTTGACGCGCGCGAATTCGTCGTAGAGCGGGCGGTAGACGCCGACGAACCGCGTCCGCTCCTCGTCCGCTGCGCTCGCGTCCTTCCGTCGGTAGAGCACGGACGCCGTGCGGCTGTCGTCGTAGATGAGCGGGCTCGCCGGTGGGCGGAAGTACGCTTGCCAGTCGGAGAGCGGCGGCTCAAGGACGTACTTAAAGAAAACTTTAATAAATACTTTAACCTTTTTACAGTATTCATAACAATGCCCTCTGCTCTTCAATATTAATTCTCATATCTTTAATCTTAAAGGAGCTGTTCACGGAATTATTAAGCCACTCTCCTATTTCACACGCTCTCTAACCAGCAGAAGGGCTAAATATTTGAGGGCGCGCGTTCAAAATGGTTCTAATGTATCTTTTGACTACTGTATCTTCTGACTACTGTGTCTTCTTACTACTGTAGCTTTTGACTATCGTAACTTTTATCGTCCGCGCCAACCTTGAATTCGGCCCTGTTCATCATGATCTCTAGCTGATCCCTCGGATCCATCACGCACAAGAATATACGCATAATCATCACGTCACCCTTGTCATGGCACTCCACTTTGAACAGTCCGATGCTGCGGATGCTCTCCTTCGTCATGAAGAACACATTGAGCTCGAGATTTTGCTCGTCCCTCGAACCAATCCGAAGCATTCACTGGGGTGCCGCGATCTCTCTAGCCGGGAGTATGAAGGCGGCTGACTAAAAGATGGCCAACTCGGAACGGCCAACCCGGACGAACATCAGTCGCCAGTCGATATTGACACTAGGATTGGAGAGACATTGGATGGTAACGAGAGTTCGCTCATCGAGAAAGACGAGTGGACTCGGTGGACCAGCCGCGTCTAATACGCGGACTTGGAAACGGCAGCCATCTGGAAGAGGTCGCGACCTCCGAGGTCGTAGGAAGCGGGCAGCGATGAGAGTGGAAGGATGCGGTACTCACAGAGGAGCTGCTCAGGGTCAGTGGAAGCGGGGACGAGAAGCGAGTCACTGGCAGCGACAACGGACCAGGAAGAAGAGGAGAGGGACGCAACCGGGTGGATGCCGTGCATTCTCGAAGTGAAATGGAGGTGGGATTGAGATTTGAAGTATCTAGTGTTGGAGAGAGCAAGTAAGAGGGAAAGATGTTAGAGAGTGAAAGAGAATAGAGAGAGGGAGAGAGAGAACGAAAACGAGAGCCAGAACGAGTGACTTTGAGAAAGAGGAATAAAGTGTCGGGGCACTAATAAGGGTAATTACGCATAGTCATTGTGACATTTTCTGTCTAATTAGGTAAGATTAAACTAGTTGTAAAGTGGTGAACTCGTCAGTGGTGTAATGTTTAGGTAATTTCTGAGAGAGAAAGAGAGAGAGACAGAGAGAGAGAGAGAGACAGAGATAGAGAGAGAGTGAGAGAGAGAGAGAAAGAGAGGGAGAGAGAATAAATGAAGGACTAGGGACCTCTTATGTCTAGGAAGCCTTCTGCGGAGCCTTCTTGAGAAGGAGGCGAATCTGTTCGACCGTGATTGGAAGCATGAAGAGTGCTCGATCCCTGTCGCTCTTCTCCAACCGAACAGAAGTCTTACAAAATGTTCGTTTTTGTTTAAAAAAATATATCTTTTTCCTCTCAATTACGACAAGACTTCATGAATCATTTTAATTTTTTTAATATTAACATTTACAGTACTGGCCAAATGGTTATAATGCTGTCGAATGTGGGGAAAGTCTATTAGCTATCATTAGAGAAGTTGAAAAGCGTTTTTGTAAGGCGGACTCCTCCACAATATCACTTTCAGCACGATCTGGGCTGACAATGAGGCCCAAATCTTGACCTCGGTGTTCAAGGTGCACTCAAATAATTAGCATCTAATTTCCACGGTTCAACTAACCATCTGAATGGAAGTAAAAGAAGGAGGCAGAGTAACTATTTATTATTATTAATAAACCGAGCTTGCAATGGAGCGAGGGTCAAAGGAAGAGTGATTCTTGAGCTGGGCGGAGAAGTTCGGAGAGAGCAGCGACCAGCACACGGAGAGGGCGGTCTCACTCAGTGGAGCCACGCCCCTCAGGCGCATCTGGAAAGGGGGGAGGAATTGGATGACGATTTCACAATAGTACGTATATATAATATATGTACAAGCAACTTTCCGATATCTAGCAATGTAATCTAATAAAGTATCTCATGTTTCACATATAAGAAAAGAAAATAGCCTGCCTGATATAAAATGCGGTCTTTGACGAAGAAGACTCGCCCTTCTGGAGAGTGCACGACGCCGTCCGGGCTGAGCGTCTTGTTCCAGTCGGTCGGCACTTCTCGCAGCCTCAGCGTCGTCGAGCGACCGAGGTCGAGGTCGGTCAGCTTCACTTCCAGCTCAAATATTTTCATTTCCAGAGTTTTCTTAATCGTCTTGGATTGCATATTAAACCTTTTTGAAGAATTTTAAATTTTAGAAACGATTAAAATAATAAGATGAATAGACTGACCTGACTCTCAACGGATTTGTTCGTGGAGAAGAAGAATCTTTGCACGCCGACGATCGTCTCCGGCCACCGCGTGGTCGCCGCGTCGACGCGCACGACTTCCTCATAGAGCGGGCGGTAGTCGGAGCCGACACTCCGCGTCCGCGCCTCGTCCGCTTCGCTCGCGGCCGTCCTCCGATAGAGCACGGACGGCGGGTGGAAGTCGTCGTAGATGAGCGGCGGATGGGGGTACACGTGCCAGTCGGAGAGCGGCGGCGCAAGGACGTACTTAAAGTGGAAAAACTCAATCCTGAATTCGCGCCTTTTCAGAAAACTTTAATAAATACTTTAACCTTTTTACAGTATTCATAAAAATGCCCTCTTCTCTTTGATCTTGATTCTCATCTTTTTAATCTTAAAGGAGCTGTTCACGGAATTATTAAGCTGCTCTCCTATTTCGCACGCTCTCTAACCAGCAGAAGGGCTAAATATTTGAGGGCGCGCGTTCTAAATGGTTCTAATGTACTACTGTAGAATCATTCAGTGCATGGTACCTTTAAAGAGAAACTCTTGGCATGCGATTCCAGAGACTGAGTATTCTAACAAGTAAAGTACGAGGTTGGCCTTTTCAGTTTTCTCAAATCTTGCTGAAGAAGGAGTCTGCTAAGCTATAGTTAAGGATGGGGTATAGTTATGACTACTGTAGCTTTTGACTACCGTAACTTTTATCGTCCGCGCCAACCTTGAATTCGGCCCTGTTCATCATGATCTCGAACTTCCACCTGTGATCCATCCGGCACATGAATAGACGCGAAGTCATGACGTCACCCTTGTCATGGCACTCCACTTTGAACAATCCGATGCTGCGGATGCTCTCCTTCGTCATGAACACCTTGAGCTCGAGGTTTTGCGCATCTCTCGAACCAATTCGAATCATTCGAGGCTGCCCTTCGGCGTCGAAAGGCATGAGGCGGAAGGGGGCTGAGTACGAGATGGCCAGTTTAGAACGGTCAACGTGGATGAACATCAGTCGCCATTCGACGATGTAATCAGTGGGGACGCATTCGATGGTGGCGAGTGTTCGATCATTGAGAAAGACGACCGGATACGGTAGATGATCAGCATGAAAAATGCGGACTTTGAAGAGGAAGCCACTTGGGAAGAGATCGCGACCTCCGAGGTCGCAGGAAGTGGGCAGCGAGGAGAGCGGAAGGACGCGGTACTCACAGAGGAGCTGCTCAGGGTCAGTGGAAGCGAAGACGAGAAGAGAATCACTGGCTGCGACAACGGACCAGGAAGAAGAGGAGAGGGACGCAACCGGGTGGATGCCGTGCATTCTCAAAGTGGAACCGAGGTGGGATTGAAACTTTGAAGGATCTAGTGTGAGCGAGTAAGAGGGAAAGATGTGAGAGAGTGAAAAAGAATAGAGAGAGGGAGAGAGAGAGAACGAAGACGAGAGCCAGAACGAGAGACTTTGAGCAAGAGGAATAAAGTGTCGGGGCACTAATAAGGGTAATTATGCATCGCAGTCATGACATTTTACGGTCTAATTAGGTTTGAATTAATTAGTTGTAAAGTGGTTATCGACGAGAGGTGTAATGCTTACTTAGGTAATGTCTTCGCCTTCATAGTGATCGGCAACCTTCTATTCTTGGTGACTTTCACTACCCTGTGTTTCCAGTTGCAGCCTTCGCTTTCCTCTCCTCATAGTGCGTCTCTGCTCCGCTTCTCCCTTCGTTCTCTTGGTGGCGAGCCTGTGATCGTCGCGGAAGCATCGACAACGATAAGCTATCTAACACCTCCCTATCTTTCTCCTCTCTCTACCCCCTCCCTGCTCTCTCTCCCTCTCTCCCTCCCTCTCTCTCTCTTTCTCTCTTGCATAATATTCTACATACATATTCTATATTATCAGTAAGATTTTCTTCAAACCTAGTCGAGTTGTGAGCTTGAGAAAGTTCCACTTATTATCGTGTTTGTAATCATCATCTTTGAGGGTTTCTGAAATTTACATGAAAACGATACTGAAATATTGCGAAGAAAATATGAACCCAGCTCTCCGATCTCCGACTTCTGCTTTTAAGCATCTTTGCAAGGTCGCCCATGACTTCAAGACGAATCTCCAGTTCCATTCGTCGGCAGACAAGGTCCTTCAGGAGGCTGCCAATTCGTGCCCCGTCGGTTTCTTCGTGAACACCAACCTCTGCGCCGTCCACGCCAAGCGTCTCTCCTTCATGGCCAAGGACATCCAAGCTGCGTTCAAGGAGAGCGAGCTTATGCTCTGTCTAGAAATCTTACGCCCAGAACCCAATAACCCTCTTTAGAGCCATAATCATGTTCCTATCTCAGTATCCACTGCTTGCTGTGCTCTGCTGGAGATAAATCCCAGGCATGGAAGCCAAAAGCTGAATAAAGTTGATACATTGAATATACATTTTAAAACTGGAGTTCGAATGATATACAGGTGACATTTCCCTCTCTCAATTCCTCGCTCTATCACGCTTTCTATCTCTCTATCTCTCTCTCTCTCAATCTCTCAATCTATCTCTCTCTCTCAATCTCCCTCTCTCAATCTCTCAATCTCCCTCTCTCTCTCAATCTCCCTCTCTCTCTCTCTCTCTCTCTCTCTCTCTCTCTCTGTCGTTCACACCTCTCTATCAAAAGATATGTACCATTACATCTCTTACATTGGAATGACTAGGTACTCCCAAATTGATACAGAAGAAGTCTCGTTTATGCCGTGTATTCTCGAAGTAGAATTGAAATGGGATTGAGATTTGAAGAATCTAGTGTTGGAGAGAAGGAGTAAGAGGGCAAGACGTGAGAGAAGGAAAGAGAATAGAGAGAGGGAGAGAGAAAGAAATAACGAAAACGATTTCGTCTCTCTCGTCTCTCTCTCTCTCTCTCTCTCTGTCTCTCTTTCGCTATTTTTCTTTCGTCTCTCTCTCTCTCTCTCTTTTTCGCTATCTCTCTCTCTCTCCCTCTTCCCAAACTTCCAAATCTAATGGGCGGGAGTCTTGTCGCGTGTGTCTGCCTCTCTTTTTTTAATCTCTTTTCCTACCAGGAGATTCACGCCAATTCCTTCCTTAATTGTAGCAGCACCTCCTTAACTATCCGGACTCGTTAGCAGAGAGGAAACTGGAAGAGGAATGAATGGTGATTAGAATGACAGAGAGAGAGAGAGAGAGTGCGAGAGAAAAAGAGAGAGGGAAAGAGAGAGAGTGCGAGAGAAAAAGAGGCACAGGAACAAACCGGGCGCGGCGCCAATTCAGGAAATGGTTTTGCTATCGCACACGCAGGGGGAATATAGTGGACAGAATCCTCCTCCGGTGGGGGGGGGGGAGACTGAGATTGTCTACTCAGTCGGGCAGTATGATGCTGACACGAGGCGGTTTCCCTCTCAGGAAGCCTGCATTAGAGAGACTGATTGTGAGAAGAGAGAGAGAGAGAGAGAGAGAGAGAGAGAAAAGAGAGAGAGAAAGAGAGAGAGAGAGAGAGAAAGAGAGAGAGAAAGAGAGAGATAGAGAGAGAGAGAGAGAAGGTGAGGGTGCGAGAGAAAAAGAGACCGAGACAGGAAAGAGAGTGCAACAAGAGACCTGGCATTCAATGAGTTCATCGTTCCATCTTGGAGGAGTGATTGATTTTTTAAATAGAAACTAAAAAATATTGAATATTTATTTTTTTTGATCTTGAGTGTTCAACAAAGTATGTGCTAATGGCAATCGCGAAAAAACTATAGGAAACGAGAAATAAGTATAAAAATTTCACTTATAAGGGAAAATATAATTGGCGTTAGCAACATCTCATTAGAGAAATAGAATATCTTTGCCTTTATCTCTCTCTCTCTCTCTCTCTCTCTCTTCACTCCCCAATCATCTCATTCTCAGCCTCCGCCTGCTCCGAATTTGCTGTATTCTTTCGAGATGATATGATCTGTGACGGAAAGAGGGCGGAGAGTGTCCTTTATGGCTGATTTTTAATCTTTTTTCCTCGTTCAGTTTGTCTTTTGCATCTTCTTTGAGAAATAATTGCAGTAGGACTTGACAGAGTCAATGGAGATGAAGTGCTTGGCGAGAGATGGACGATCTCCATGGAGCAATTCTAACTGCTCGCGACTGTACTACATCATTCGGCAGACAACACCTTTATACGCTTTTCCGCGTTGAAAGGCGTTCTCATTCAGCTCGTCGAAGAATTCAACCGTTCATTAATATATTCAGAGAGAGAGAGAGAGATATTGGGGTATAGATATTGGGAGAGAGAGAGATAAAGAGACAGAGTGGGGGAGGGAATGAAAGAGCGAGAGATGTAGTTTACATTACAGGTAGCCTTCATTTTAGGAACGGTAAAATAATGGAAGAAGGTTTGGAAGGCTCCGGAAGCAGAGAGAAATAAAAGAGAATACCCAGCCAATCGAAGACTGTTGTGTTAGCGAGAGTTTGAATGTTTGGAGCCTCTCCTAGAGGGTTGCATGATTGCAGGGAAATAAAATAGCCGAAAGGAGAGCGAGGCGTAGAAGAAAATTTTAGTGCGAGACGACAAAAGATAGAGCCAGCTCAGAATGAGAGTCAGATGCCTGACTAATTGGGAGTGGCCGGAGAGAGCTCTTAGGAGGGGAGGGGAGAAGACATCCTCCCTCCTCTTCATATCCATATTCAGAGTGGGTCACTTACTCAAAGATAGAGAGAGAGAAAGAAAAAGAATGACGGAAAGAGGGAGAGAGGGAGAGAGAGTGAAAGAGAGAGAGAGAGAGAGTGAGAGTGAGAGAGAGAGTGAAAGAGAGAGCGACAGAAGAAAATGAGCACATCGCGGCTTACGGTAGCAGAGGAAGTTGGAAAGGATAGGGGAGGGGAGGAGACAGAGGTATGAGGTTTGAGTGAGAGGAAGAGAGAGGCAGAGAGAGAAAAGAGAGAGAGAGAGAGAGAAAGATAGATAGATAGATAGAGAGAGAGAGTGAGAGAGAGAGAGAAAGATAGAGAGAGAGAGAGTGAAAGAGAGAGAGAGAGAGAGAGAGAGAGAGAGAGAGAGACTATGTAGTAGCTAATCATTCAAGTGAGGAAGAGCAGGTCGATGAGGAAAGCCACGAAGTCCCCATCGAAAATAATTTGCATGCAGTTTTTTCTGATATTGTGACTTTTAAACTTATTATAATCGATGTAGATAAATAATAATAATGAATCCTTCAACATTTTACCTCAGTCAGCCAGAAGAATAACTTACATAACAAATGTTCCTGACGAGATTGAAAGGACGATGGCGGATTGAAGAAAAGAACGAACGGAATGTGGGCACAAAAAGTGTTCATTGTAATTGAAAACGCATGAGGCACTGAAATAAAATCTCCTTTGAAACGCGTGATATGTTCTCATTCTTAGAAAGAACTACATATAACTGATATTTAATAGTGGTTAATTGGCAGGGATTTTCCAAATATTTTCGCATAAGGTTTTTTTTTGGAAATGAATATGAGTGGGAATGAGTGATAGAGAGAGAGCAAGCAAGAACGCAAGAGAGAGAGAGAGAGAGAGAGAGAGAGAGAGCGGAAGAGACAGAAAGAGAATGAGCAAGATGCTTGTCTAGTTGAGAGTGGTTGAAGAGAACGAGGGAGGGAGAGAAAGAGTGAAAGGAGAGAAAATTATTTGAAACTGGTTGGAGAGAGAATTGGACTGCGAAATATAATGACATCGTTGCCACCTTCATGCAGTAAAAAAGAAGGGTCGGGACAAGGGGAGAAGAATTCAAACATTGGCACTCCAACGCATTCCGGCAAGACTTGGAAGGAGGAAAGGGTTCCACGGAGAGATGAGAAAGAGAGAGAGAGAGAGAGAGAGAGAGGGAGGGAGAGAGAGAGAGAAAGAGGGAGAGAAAGAGAGATAGTCAGTGAGAGAGAGGCAAAGGATAGAGAGAGAGAGAGAGAGGCAAAGGCGAGAGGGAGGTTGGCAAGTACCAAATCAAATCGCGTCCATTCTTGCTCAATCCTACCGTACCCAGCCACACAGACCAAGCCGAGAATGCCTCCTAAGCCAAACTCCACTGTCTCCTGCACGGATCAAAGTCGGCTGGAGGGAACTACGTACAGAGAGGACAGAGGAGAGAGAGAGAGAGAGAGAGAGAAAGTTAGTCAGAGAGAGAGGAGGGAGAGAGAGAGAGAGGAGGGAGAGAGAGAGAGAGGAGGGAGAGAGAGAGAGTATGTCCCGGCCCTCCAAGAAAAGACAGAAACTTGGTCGTCCCCACATCTTCCTCTCTCTCCCTCTCTCTCCATGTTCCCCCTATCTCTCACCCTTCTCTCTCTCTCCCCCCCCCCCTCTCCATCTCTCACCTTGTCTTAATCCTTAATTTGTTTAAATTTTAATTTAGCTATCCATGAGAGATATTTTCAATCATTCACTGAAAAAAAGTTTTACTCAATAATCAGTCTATCAGAGAAAGGGTTCGGTAAAAATATAGGATATAAAGTAAGTGAGTGAGAGAGAGAGAGTAAGGGAGAGAGAGAGGGAAACTTCCGCTTCGCTCCTTCCTTGATCGGGTTGAATGGGTTCTCTCCATACGATCGCTGTCATTTCAGAGAAGAAATCGAGAAGACAAGTAGACAGCAAAAGAGAGGAATACAGAGAGCAGCACACGGAGAGTCGAGAGAGACAGATAGAGAGAGAGAGACAGCGAGAGCGACTACAGAGAGAGGGAGAGAGAGAGAGAGATCGCGACGCTGAAGAGTGAGGGTTAACTGTTTTGAAAGAGAACACCTCCAAATCGAACAAGCCTTTTGTAGAGCAAGGAAAAAACAGTGAAAAAGGACGGTAGGAATGTGACTAATATCTACAGAAATAAGTGAGCGTGTTAAAAAATAAAAGAAGGCGAGAGAAATGAAGGGGGAAAGAGATAAAGAAGGAGAAAAAGAGATAGCGGAAAGGAGAGAAAGAAAAAGGGAGGAAAAGAGTCAGTGGAAAGGAGGGAGAGAAAGAGAGAGAG